>AYEL01074464.1:0-18684 GCA_000484575.1 Olivierus martensii | reverse complement strand
TTAATAAAATAATATCACTAGAAAGATGCATTGATTCATTTTGTGCAGCTAAACAGAAGCAGATCACACTGGATAACTTTTTTAAGTGAAACAATTAGCCTATTGAACGACTGCTATTAGAATATGTGGTAGTAATTTTGTAAATTTATAATTAAAACTTTTAACATGACTTTATTATTTAATTGGACAATTTTTTTTATCATTTCATTTGAGGTGTTGCAGCTATGAAGAGCAAACTTAAAACAAAAACCCTACCAGCAGATTCTGTGAGATCAGGAGTGGAAAAAAATTTACACAGTGTTGAGTTTGATCTTTGTCTTTGCAATGCCTCATTTAATTCAAGAGGAATTTCAATCAGTAAAACAGTATATGCATTTTGTTACAAATGAACTTTAATTAAATGAAACAATGCACTCTAGTCTATACATGTTTTCTCACATGTTACCATTAACCCTCCATAATAATCTATACATGTTTTCTCACATGTTACCATTAACCCTCCATAAACCGCCACCCTCCTTTACACACCTTTAATTAAATGAAACAATGTCATTTAGTCTATACATGTTTTCTTGTTACCATAAACCCTCCATAAACCGCCACCCTCCTTTACCGCCAGAGACGACCTTCGAACCGATGGCGGCGGCTTAGAGAGGTTTGACTGTATTAACGTATCAAAAATTATTATTCAGAATCTTATAATTAATTTTCAAAATTAACGTAAAAGACGTTTCTTGTCTATTTATTTATTTACTTATTTTTTATATTTTACCAATTCCTTCGCGACCCATTAAAAATTTAACGCGTCCCAATGGTTGAGAAACACTGGTATAACTTGAAGTAATACTTTGATCCGTATTTGCTTATTTTTATTTACTTGTAATAAATCCTAATGGAATTCGATTAGTTACAATGAAAACAAAATTTGAGTTCCACGTGAGGGCCTATATATAAAGACTGTAAACAAAGTATATTTTAAAAAGTAAGTTTGATTAAAAAAATGAAATCAAGCAATATTAATTTAACTCTTTCTTCTTTTTTTCTTTTGTATGGCTAAATTTTGATTGCCCCCTTTCCACTCAAATAGAGTACTAAGGGAGCCGTTCTGGGCCAAAATTAAATGCTAAGCATAAAAGAAGCAAAGAACCGTTCCAACTCAACCTATGTGATGACGTGTGAGAGTAACTCTATATAGAGGAGGAGTATTAATAGTTTATTCTTTGTTAGTAGCCTAGTAGTTTGTTAGTAGGACATAATTTATTTTTATTATTTAATCAGAAAATAAAATCTTAAAAATCGTGTTTACAACAAATAGGCTAAATGAAGCATGCACGAGTACAAAGTTATTCCAATACAAAATATAATTTAAAATAGATTATACATTTATTTTATTTTCGGGAAATATTGTGGTGTGCACAGTATAAATGACATATTTCTGCATTTCTGCTCTTACTTCCGCCTCAATAAAATTTTGAAGATTCTTCTTGCTGAAAGCAAATATTGCCTAGGTATCTATCTATCTCCATACATTAAGGCTCATTTTTTGTTTTTGTTTATACATTTTGCTGAATCATCATCTATTCCGATCATTTGAATATATTTTAAAATTTCAACATTACTAAAACTAAGTAAATACATTGGATTATCTAATAAAGAATAGATTTTGATCTCGGTTACACTCCTTTATGCTGAAGCACTAGTTTGTTTACCTTCTTGCACGTGACTTCTATAGTCTCGACACCAAAGACTGCACAAACCTCATTGCAAGCGATGGATATGGATGGGTGATCAGTCCATTCGGAAATAAACAACTACACATCTTACAACCGAAGAAGAGCAGCAGCTCAATGATTTAAAAAATGATATATTTCCTCGGTCAACATTTCCGGAAAAGAGCCTGGATGAGTTTTGGATCTCAATCAATAAGTTATATCCTGCTATCAATTCAAAATCAATCAAAGTAATTCTGCCATTCGCATTATCATGGTTATGTGAGTTTGGATTTTCAGCACGGACTAAAATCAAATCAAAAAAGAGACTTCTTACAATCGACGATGAAATGTTTGTCGACTTTGAAGCCTCGATTCGATCGGGTTTGCTCTAAAAAACAGGCACATCCGTCATATTAAATATGTAAAATATTTCAGGTGTGCCGCAAAAATTTTTAGATCTTAAAAGTTTGGGAAACACTGATCTAGTATTACTTCCCAGGATTGCGTAAATTATGTTATGGACATGTTTCTTTTGTTACCAGCCGCAGCTACTAGCTAACCATTGCACTAAATTTAATGTATATAATAATATATATATTTTTAATTAAAATTTGTATTAATTTGAAAATAAATTTATTTTCATATATCAATATTATACTCATTTATTCACTACTCTTTCTCACCGTTTTGCTAAAGTATTCGTAGCCGAAAGTTTGAATATACGTGCAAAAGGATTAAATCAATTTGCACAAGGTTTAAATAAATTTGTAAAAAGTTTAAATAACTTCCCTCAAAGTTTAAATATTATTTGCAAAAGGATTAAATCAATTCGCAAACGGTTGAAATAAATTTGCGAATGCTATATTTAAAAGTTAACAAAATACTGTACATCAATAATGCGACAATGTAGATAAAAATATCAACAAAAGCTCTCCTCCAATTAAAACTAAAAGACCATTAATATATTTTAATTATAAATTATTCATATAATATGCATTAAATTATTATACATGAAAATAACTGCCAAAGTTATTTACTGTTAATGATGTTGAGATAGTTTTAATTAACCTTAGTATTTTAGGATAGAAGACGATATTTAGAAATGTCCTTTTTTTCAGAAATTACATCGGCCCAAGTTTCAGAAATACGGTGACAGCTTAGAAAATAACAAGTCGACAGCCTGTCCCTTTAAAATACTGTATAGAGATGCTTTGATATAAAAAATAATTTTTGATGGTAAATGTTTGAGTGGTTTTGTTTTCACCCCTACTGTACAAATAAAAATACTGGGCGCTTCCAGTTGGCAAGCAGCTTACTAATCGCTGCTCAGCAAACGTCTTGTTGGAATCAGCTGCCTAACTGGATGGTTTGCTCGCTTTGAATGACGTCATCAGTAGCTAAGTTCGCTGCTAAGCGAAGTAAGCGATCCGTTGGGTCGCTGACTTTGCTTAGCAGCGAACTAAAAACTAAAGAAGTTAAAAACTAGAGAAAAATTGATGTAATACACATTTCTAGAATAATTAAACGCTAAATTAATAATTAATTTAGCGTATTTTATAGTGAATAATTTAAGATGTTTTTAAAACAATCTATGAAAAGTATGTATATGTAAAGAAGTACTAAATTCTATTGTTGTACAAAGAAATATTAAATTCTTCTTTGTACAACTTTTGTTAGTGCTATTTCAACATAATCATCCATAATTTCATCTTGTAATAAACTTAATAAGATTTTTTTGTTTCTGCACTAAAGAAGTTAAAAACTAGAGAAAAATTGATGTAATACACATTTCTAGAATAATTAAACGCTAAATTAATAATTAATTTAGCGTATTTTATAGTGAATAATTTAAGATGTTTTTAAAACAATCTATGAAAAGTATGTATATGTAAAGAAGTACTAAATTCTATTGTTGTACAAAGAAATATTAAATTCTTCTTTGTACAACTTTTGTTAGTGCTATTTCAACATAATCATCCATAATTTCATCTTGTAATAAACTTAATAAGATTTTTTTGTTTCTGCTCAGCCATTTTTATGCTTACAAGACGTTCAGTTAGACAGCGTGAGCTGTTTAAGCTAGGGCACTAAATAGAGAGTATACTTGTGCTGCGCCATATTTGGTCCAAGACGCCTTAAATTGCCGCTAGTATATACCATATTTTTAAACTTCTAGGATAATTTAATTATCGAGATTAGTTTTATCCGTAGTAAAAATTTAAAATGTACGATTAGGAATATAATTTATTAGCCAAAACTTCAGTTATAATCAATCTATATCTTGTTGACATCCTATAAAAGCGTTTCTATCATTTGAAAAATTTGGTATTAAACGCGATCTAATAAATAAATAAATAAACGATTTTATGAAATTAAACATTTCAATGTTTTCGATACATTTTAAAGTTCCTTTTATTTTATGTATTTTTTTCATTAAACTGAAATCTTTAGAATATTACTATAGCGGCCTATGGGAAGGAGGACCAGAAATGGCGGATGCGTATACCCCTATCCAGAGCTCTAGTTTAAGCGATGACGTTTGCTAGGTAAGCGCTTGTTCAGCAAGGTCATCAAGTTGCTTACCAACTGGAAGCGCCCACTGTATAATAGGCGCTGCTGAAATTTATGAAAAGGTTTATCGACGGTTTCGTCGTTCAGCCGGTTCGTCTCAACCGAATTGCTAACAGCTGAAAAGTTTTTACTATGCGCACGTTTTAACAAAAATAAATAGAGCCGGTTGTTAATTATTTTCAATGGCACCACTTGTCTACCAAGTTATTTTGAATTACGCAGTCGAATCACACAAGGATATATAATAGGGCGAGTTCCAAACTTCAACAATAAGTCATCAGTGATTAGTGTCTTTTGACGTCAGAAATAACTGAACATCACTTTGTTTCTGGAACGATTTGCTGAATGTGGAGATAAGATGGCGGCTAACATGGTGCTGAAGATGAATAATGAATGTTATAACTTCATTAGCATCATTAGAAAGCACTAAAATTTATTTGCTAGTAAACAACAACGATGATAATGATTTATTACACACACTAACTTTTAAAATCTTATCATCTAGTAGGAACTACTTTTTTCGCGACGTTGCATAAACGGTGTAAACCGGTATAAACAGTCTCACCACGTTTCAAATTCAATTACAGTGATGACCGTTTGATGAGCTCAACACTGATTGGCTTGTTGAGCTTTGGAACGGTTTGCTGAGATTTTTTACTCATCACTGATTAGTCTGTTTGTGAGGAAGTTAACTTGGACCTGTCCTATTTTTATTTTATTATGCACTCTATTATTTATTTATCGTTATTTTCCTATATACTAACGTATTATATTTTAGTTTAAAAGTTAACTTACTTCCACGCTCTCCGTCGTAGCTGGCAATCACGTGATACGGAATCGGAACCCGTATCCGGAAGAGCTATCCCGGTTAATGGTGTCCTCTTATCTACATAATACTTACCACTGAACTGATATGTGAAAATAAGAATGATCCGTATCGGTATTTTTGTTCGATATATAAATTAATTGTAAAGATAATGACATGAATGAATTACTCTGTAAACTGATAACTTTGAACTTGTTACGTGTAAGTATGCAAATGAGCGAAGTCCGGGATTGTAAGTCACCCGTATAAAAGACCGACGCAGTCGACAAGTAGATAGAGGTGCTGAATTTCCAGACGTAGAATTGGCGAAAAGTGACATTTGAGTTTCTTGTAAGGATCGACTATTATTTGAAGTTTGTATCGGAGGTGGAGGTAGTAGAATTTAAATAGTATTTAAGGTTCTTTTCTTTGTGAATAATTGTTTGTTGAGATTTGAGTTAGATTAAACAAGTTTTGTTGATTAATTGATTGTTGCTTTATTATAGTTTCAATAAAGCATTTATTAACATTTTGTAAGTGTTTTTGAGTCTAATAAATTTATATTTTCTTATTATCTAACTTTTTTGAGTATTCTCTTCAATTTATTAGTGTAAGTTCTAACATCGTTTTTTGTTCTTTTTACTGCTAACACTTAATCGGTACTTTCAGTGTAAGTTCCGATATTTAGTTTCGTTTCGTCAGTTAGACGTTACGTTGTTGTTAGATTGTTTTATAATTACTTAGTATTAAGTTAGAACTTAGAAAAAGACCTGAGCTCAGGCCGAACTCTGGAATTTGCAGAGTCGCTAGCCGTTAGGTTTAGCTTATTCTTGGAATTATTGCATTCGTTCTAATCCGCGACTTTGCATGTTGAGGTTTGGAACGCACCCATACAGATGTCCCTCGCTTTACGCGATTAATTCGTTCTATGAAATAATCGCGTAAAGTCAGTTGAATTTAGCATGGATGAAATAGGGATAGGGGTTTCTTCTGAAGTATAAAAAAATGAAAGCTTTACACCTGTGAGTAAAACAAATTTTAATCAATGAATTATTCAAACTTATAAACAAAATTCACAAATTTTAATGAATGAATTTAGTTAATACTATAAACTAGGGGTGGGCAACCTCCGGCCCACAGGCCACATTATTTTATTATATCTAATATCAACGCTATTTCCGGCCCGCGGGCCACATTATTTTATTATATCTAATACCAACGCTATATATACTTACATAGCTGTACCTTCTCTTTAAATAAATACTATCATCATCAATTGTTCCTGTTTCGGCCCGTAGCCCACCATAAATTTTTCTATACGGCCCCCTACAAAAAAAGGTTGCCCACCCCTGCATAAACGCTACACATTTCTGACAGTCTTTAATTCGATGATGAATGGACTGGATCTGGTGAATCTGAATCATCACTGTCTTGAAGTGCTTGCTGCCTGTGGAAGGGCTTGTTTCGCCCCGCCACATAGTATTCTACCTGAATGGAATGTGGCGTCATCTGTTGACAAAAAAAACTCGATTGACTCAATTATTTATATTAAAAATAAATTTTCTTAATAGTTAAGCTTAACACCACTAAATGATAACTTTTTGGCCATTGAATAATTACCGGTAATTAATTTCAGAAGCCAATTTGATTAACTCCATATTCTAATGTAAATCGTGGCAATAATGCAATTCAAACGTTTTTAAGTATCGTATTGACATTTTTTAATTTACCCTTCAAGTTAGAATTATATTTTTACATCTTTTAAAATCAGTAAATTGGAAGGATTGAGAGACGTATAGGAAAGGTACGATACCGCCTACGTGAGTCTTGGCTAATCAGTTTACATTCAGTAAATTTTTTGGTTTTAGTCAAGGTCTTTCTTTAGTCGTCTAGGATACAACAATAAGAATTTTAGTATAAATTTTTTGGTTTTGGTCAAGATCTTTCTTTAGTCATCTAGGATACGACAATAAGAATTTAGAAAATAATTTTTTAATACAATAGCATATATTAAATAATAACGGCAAAGATGTTCATTTTGTCATAAAAAATAATTAATCGGTTACTGTTATATGTGAATATTAATAGAATAACGCCTTTGTAAGATAAATTATTATATTAAACAAATTAATGATGATTAAATACAAAAACCATATGGAGACTCTACTGCGACCATAACTCGATGACTGGGAATAAAAGTTGCTTGCCATTAGCACGGAACCGCGGCAGAAAATATATGCCTGACAAAAGTAGCACGGTTTTGACGTCATACGGCGGCGTAAAAACCGCTACCGTGAAGTGTCTAGATGGATTTAACTTTTCCGCAACAATAAAATTCGTCGAGGTAACATCTACCGATGAAATCCATGAATTTTGTGACGTTGAATTATTGGCAACCATGACTGAGTCAAGATGGTGGGATTCTCTATCATTAAATCTCATCTTTTTAATCAAAATTGCATAGATATATTGTTCGTATTTCTTGTAAATATTTTCGATCCAACATTTTGTTGCTCGATTTTGTTTCAATTTCCTCATTTATTGCAGCTGTTAGCATCATTTCGTAAACAATGAGTGCCTTTCATCGCTTAGCATCCATTTTGTTTAACACGAAATGAATCGTGGGAACGGCACTAAGAATCTTTGGGGAAAGCGAAACTTAACGCGATTATGGGAACTCACAAGCGGAATTGCCCCAGTGTTTATCTGCGGCGGTTTTTGAACGTTCCGCTTTCCGCGGCGGATAGTGGAAACCAACCTTAATTCTTTGCGCTCGGCCTCGTTCTGGCAATGCTCTGACATTGTCTAGCAACCAAACTTTTGTTTAATATTTGAAATATATACTGCATTAACTTATTTTTAAAAATATTTCAAAGATTGAATTATTATTATTTTATATTTTCACTCGCCACAGTCACACAAAAATTGTAATAAAGATAACAATTGCTCCAAGGATATACTATCTTATGCATTTTATATGTCGTTAGATAAAAGCTATACCTGTAATATATTCTACAATGTTTATTTGAATTTATATTTTAAAGGAAATTTTAAAAAGTTCTACAATGTTTATTTGAATTTATATTTTAAAGGGAATTTTATAAAAACAGTCTATATTATTTTATCATTTTTCTCTACTTTTCCTTTTTTTGTGCAGTTAATCGATTTGGCGAGTGAGCGGCTCATTTGTCTTATCTACATGAGACAATTTTTAAACAATTCTTTTAAAAAGTTTACTTCTTAAAATCGCGTTATAGCGAAAACGCGTAAAATGAGATTGCGTATAACGAGGGATACAGTGTATATATATTTTTGGCATTTTTATACTCCTTTCCAATCAATGATTTTTCATTATTGATGATTATGATTGATCATTATTACTAAGGGGCGGGCCAGTTCCAACTACGGGCTTCACCCCCACAAGTGGAAGAGGGCCGGATGATGAACGACAGGGATGGCCGGGCCAGGAAGCCCGAAAAAATTTTTCGGGAGATGGTGGACCCGGGTTCTCCAGCGTGGCAAGCCAATGCGTTACCACGGCCTACAAAGATATATTTTTGGTACGACCACTTTTACAGCCTGTTACTGACTGATGACTATGACTAACATCCATGGTGGTGTCAATCGGAAGATGAAAGGGTAGGTTCAATATGCTGCGTCTCTCCCGAAAACTGGACCAATAGAATCCGGAATTGATCCTGATTCTCCAAATTGGTAAGCCAATGCTTTTATCACACGTTTAGGACTCGAATTTTACATGTAAGCGACAACTGTGAAGAGATTAACTCTGACCTATCCTATTATATTATACTTAAATAATATTGAATATAACGATAAATAATAACATATTTTTGTTTAAGAATTAGCTTACACTCATGTTTTACGTAGCCAACAAGCGGCAACCTCCATATCAGAAACAGAAGAAAAGCGGTGTTGTATTGACGTAGACTGGCTAAGTGACAACTAAGTTTCTTTCAAAGGTCTACAATTGCTTGAAGTTGATATCGGTGGTGGAGTTATTAGAATTTAAGATTTATTTCTTGTGAATAATTGAATTTTTGGATATTCTGAGTTGGATTAAACAAGTTTTGTTGATTGATTGATTGCTGCATTATTATTGTTTTAATAAAGCTTTAACACTTTTGTGTTTTGAGTAATAAATTTATATTCTTTGTTATTCAACTTGTTTTGAGAATTTATTCAATTTATTAGTATGTTTTTAATAATTTCTAATGTATGTATGTTTTTAATAATTAGTATGTTTTTAATAATTTCTAATGTATACGATCTAACACTTAATATCAACTTGTTTTGAGAATTTATTCAATTTATTAGTATGTTTTTAATAATTTCTAATGTATACGATCTAACACTTAATTATTAAGTGTTAGATCGTATTAATTATGATACGATCAAACAGAGATCTAGAACTGGTTTAAACAATCGGTCCAATAAGTTTACAATCAAAGTAAGCTTCGACTATTTTAAGCGCCAGTGGAACAATACAAGATGATCAAGAGAACATGGTTTTTGTATTTTTGTGCAAGTTATGTACATGAATTTCAGTTAAAAGGAAATGTGTTATCAGCCAAATGCTGGCGTTCTCAAAGAAAAAAAGGAACCAGATAATATTTTTATATTATCTGGTTGTTTGAAACTGATGGTTACTTTGAAACTAATGAATGCACCGTGCCGGGAACTATAGGATAACCATATTTTCTTAGAAAAAATGAAGGACAAATTTTAAAATTTTAGGGTTTTATTCCTACGTTTTCAAACAAGTTTTAACTATCAGTCTGCATGTAACGAAATTTTCTTACCCTTTATATCAAAATATGATAGTGCGCATTTTTCCGAAAGTTTGAAACTGTTGGATTGTGTTGGAACAAATCCTTGATGTAAATTTTAATTAGCCCTGAAATAATAAAAACACAAACAGGTCTAAACAGTTTTATTAAAACAAAAAATATAATTAACAAAAGACAAAACAAATTATATATTTGTTTAACAAAAATTAAAAAGACTATTATATTTTTGTGATGAATGTATTTTTTTTTTTTTAAGTTCATGATTCTTTTTTAAAAATCAAAAAGATCCAAACATTTCATTTCATAGTTGCAATTTGTGTAAATGCAAGCTTCAAGACTAAATTGAACTTTTCATTATTCCAGACATATTATTGAGAATATTCTCTCAGTAGGACCATTTGATCCAAGAAGACAAACAAAATTCCATAATTTTTGGAAGGGATTTGTCCTATCAATAAAATGTTTAAATAATTCAACTCATTTATGGTGATAATTCATTTCTGTATTTTGTTAACACCCTTTCAATTGTTCTCTGGTAATATAACTTAGAATATAACAAATCTTATCAAGTCTCTCCTCATCATTAATGTTCAATTCTTATTAGATATCTCTTTGAACATAATTTTAAATTACCATGACTAGAACAGTCCAAATAAAATGGTAACATAATTTACTTTGTACAAATCTGTTTTTATCAAGTTAACAAAATATAACTCATGATGATTTTACACTAAACTAAATTTGCCTGATTTTTCTATAAAAATTCACACATTATGAAAATTAAACATTGAAATAAACAATTTCCCATAATATTGTTAAAATAAAGGGCAAAAATTGACTTTTGAAAAAAATAATCTAAAATACAGCTAGCTAACTAAAATAAAGGACTGTCCTTTACAATAAAGAATGTATGGTCACCTTAAGTTTAAAAATGATCATGTAAAATTATACACACACTCAAATGATATTTTTTTCTAAAGATTTAATGGAACATGCGTCCATGTTGCAGCAGTATCTGTCTTGAGAAAAAGTACACTGCATACATTTTTAACTGTTTATCCTTCGAAAATTTTTGAAGAGATATCTCTAACTTGCAAGTTCGTGCTTCCAAATACGCAATAAAAAAATCATTTTTTTATAACACCCGCAAACCGTTAAACGTTGTTTTCCGTCTCTCAGCAGCCATGTTGGAAATAATACTGGAATGAAGGGAAAAGAGGGCGGAGCTGAAATCGTTCAATTCCCAATTCCATACCTCCAGATTCAGGGGGCATCTGGGCTTGGCATTGAACCCCATTTTTAACTTTCTAATTAACTCCATCATGGATATTCGGCAGCCTGTAATGAGGTGTTGAACATCGATAGGAATACATCAATGAAATCATCGAAAGGTAATATCGATGTTAGAAACACCATTTTTTTAAGTGTTGTCAGTAACAACTGTGTTGACATATTTTTCATCTATTTTCCAAGATTTTATTAGTTGCTTTAGTTTATTCGCTAATATGCCATTCTTCCAATGTAAAACAGCAGCAGTCGAAATTTGTTTGACTATGGATATATGTAAAAAATTATGGATATGGATATTTATCGGAAAATAATCTCAATCGTTGGTCGAGAAGGAATTTTGTACAAAGGTGCTATTGTGTTTACGAAATGTTGAAAACCTTCACAATTCGCAATGGCTTATTTTCTTTACACACTATAAATATGAGAGCTTTTGCCGTATTTTCTGCTGATTCATCTGATTTGAATCAGCAGAAAATATGCCACACGGCCATCCGGTTGACCCCATCACGAATGTTGGATAGCCTGTGATGGGCTCTATAAGTGGCTTCCGCCAGATACAGAATATCCCTCGTGCATATGGCCGCTTAACCAAACTAACTTAAACATCGATGTTCAAAATACTTTGTACACGGAGTGTATTGTTATATACGCGTATTAGACACGGCATCGCTGGCTTGCAACAAACGATGCCGCGTCTAATACGCGTTGTTTTCAAATGAATGTCTGTACACGAAGCAGCAACGTAGCGTATTCATCAAACTTTCCAAGCTTCACAATACGCGTTGTTTTCAAATGAATGTCTGTACACGAAGCAGCAACGTAGCGTATTCATCATACTTTCCAAGCTTCATGCCGGCCGTACCGTATTGTCGTTCGCTAGCCGTACGAAAATACTTGTTTGTATACTCGGTACGATTTACTTACTCGTATAAAGAAAATGAGTGAAGGTATTACAGTTAAATTTGTACAAATAACAGAAAAGTATCCATGTTTGTATAATTATTCATCGTCTGAATATTTTCAGAATATAACAGAAAAAGCACGAAATTAGTCGTGCTGGGCTCTGAAATGGCTGCCGCTAAACGCATCTCTAATGAGATTCAGCGGTTTAATCAACATTAACTTAACTAGTTTAATTTTTTTCCTCTTATCTCCTTTCGATAATTCATGATAGTAATCCCGACAGACGAGTCAACCTGACGGCCGCTGATAGTTGTGCAAAGTCGCGTATTCTAACAATATCAATAAATCTAACTAAACCTAACAGTGTAACGACTCTGCAAATCCAGAGTTCGGCCTGAGCTTAGGTCTTTTACTACGTTCTAAATATAATGAAATCTAAATCAAAACTTGACGCTTAACCGGCAAAAACGAAACAACCGGAAACTTACCACTAGAAGTATCAATAACTGATACTTCAAGTGGTAATACGATCTAATTGATCGTATTGCCAATAGTTTTCATAGTTGGATTCTACAACTATGAAAATTTAACGCATGTGCGAGAAGACGCAATGTAGATTATAAACCTGGCTAGTTGCTGGTCTACAAATGTACTTTAGTAACCGGTTTTCTATTCTTCGTCTTGAGCCGCGTCTGTTAAAACGCTTTGTTTATGCAATGCAAATTTTACAAAACCGTGGTTCCCGACCACGGCCGAGATCTAGAACGCGTTTAAACAATCGTTTCATTTAATTTGTAGTGATCTCATGATAGTACATACCTTGGCATACGCTCTCTCATGCACGCGGCCACGTGAATTGTTTTCATTCTCTCCGACGCCATATTGTGACGTCACGGCAGTGGGTGTTTCCCATAAAATCGGTCAATTGAACCCTGCAGCTGTTTTTGATATATACGATATGCTTATGATTGCCTGCAAATATTCTATACCAATTGGCCACGTGTCTAAAAAGTTAGTCGGAAGAGTAACTTTTTAGACACGTGGCCAAATAGAGAACTAATTTAAATTCTACACCAGTGCTGTCCAAAAGACTTTCCGCCAAGATATTTTGTACGGCTCGCGAGGCTTTTAGATGTGATATAATATTAATTTTTAATGTTTTTTTTCACTTTTATTTATTACTTTAAGAGATTAATAAAAAGAATCCTAAGATTGAATTATATTAACTCAATTTTTCTTATTAGTAATTATTTAATGATCAACAAGCTATCAATGACATCACACATTTATAAGGCTTTCCAATCTTGTAAATTTTAGTTTAGTTATATTTTGGTTTCTAACACTCACCATTTCAGTGATGGTGCGACCGTTTTCAGAGATTTTTTTAATTTTAATTTTTATTTTACCGAGAGTTTGTTGCATTTGTGAAATAAGTGAGAGGAAAAGTAAAATAGAAAATGAAAATCGAGTATATCAGAAGCAGTGGAAAAATGACTTTTTCATAAAAAATCACATGGGTAAACTGCTTTGTTTAACGAACGGTTTTCCTAACTTTTGTGATTTTGTTCGGAAAGTAATATCAATGTTTGGTAGTACCTAACTTTTGTGATTTTGGTCGGAAAGTAATATCAATATTTGGTAGTACTTATTTGTGTGAAAGTGCATTTTCTAACATGATAGTTAAGAATCGTTTTGGAACTTGCCTCGGAGGTTCTCTTTTACATTGTCTGCAGCTAGCTACAACAGGAATGGTTGTAAATATCCAGCTCTTGTAAGGGCTGCTGCCCGCCCTCATTTATCACATTGAATAGGTGTATGAAAAATATAAAAAAGTATGTAACTGTTTATATTTTATAAGTTTTTGTTAACACCTAACATGTCTATTGGATGCAATATGGTAAATATAATTTTGTAATAAAGCTTGTTAACCTGGAAATAAAATTTGTTTCCAAAAAGCGTTATATTTTTGCATTCCATTTGTTGAGACAATAGCGTATCAAGTACCAAAGCCCACCTTTTTTAACTGCGGCCCTCCATCTCTCTAATAAACACAGCTATGGCCTTCGGGTTCATTATAGTTGGACAACACTGTGCTACACCAATGAAATTCGACTTAGCAATTCCATCATATAATTTTCTGATGACGGATAAATGTATTGCTGAAAATATATTAGATTAAAAAATATTTTTAACAGGTATGTTGCCATGCCTTTTATAACTCACGTTTGAATTTCTAACTGTTAATCCTTTTATAAAAGGAACAACAAAGGAAAGTCCAATAATGACTAATTGCCTGGTATTTTGAATTAGATATAGCCTAAAAAATCTACAATAATGAAATATTGTGCACATAATACTAATGGTGCACACACTATGTAGATGTACAGTAATTAACATTGAAAGAAATATAATTATTATATTGTAAATGATAACAAAGATAAGTCTATTAATTTCAAATATTGGGTTGTTCGAAAAGCAATTTCGTTTTTTCCCATGAGTGTTGTTTGTTGTATTTTTAACTAACTTACTTCAGTCTAAACCCTATTGTTATTATATATTTTGACAGCTGACATTTCAAGGTTTATTTATAAAAAAAATTTTTTATTTTGATTCTGTGCAGTTTTTTTGGGTATCATATCAAAATGGAAAATAGAGTGGACATTTTCGGCATGTTTTGCTTTTTTATTACTGAAATGGTAAGACCTCTTGTTCAAGCAAGAAAAGTCGTGTGAAGTATATGGAGATGATGTGTTAACAGAACGCCAATGCCAAAACTGGTTTGCAAAATTTCTTTCTGACAATTTCGATTTGAGATTTTTTAGATGCACCATGTTCTGGAAAGTCAGTTGAAGCTGATGATGAAAAAATAAAGGTATTGGTTGAAGCAAATTGCTGAACAACAACACAAGAAATTATGACAGAAGAATGAATTTGTCTAATTCGACCATTCATGACCATTTGAAACAACTTGGTTTCGTTTCAAAGCTCAATATTTCAGTTCCACATGTTCTCAGAGAAAGATATGCTCCATTGCATTGACATCTGTGATTTGCTGCTTAAACATGAAGAAAATGATCCCTTTCTGAAGCGAATCATAACTGATGATGAAAAACGGATTGTTTACAACAATGTTGAATGCAAGCAATCAATGGAGTAGAAGAGACGAGCCCACTCAATGCACTCCAAAAGCCAATATTCATCAAAAAAGTGATGCTCTTTGTTTGATGGGATTTTAAGGGAATTGCTTTTCTAAGCTTCTGTCAGACAATTCCACAATTAATTTGGAAGTGTACTGCTACCAATTGGACAAATTGAGTGATTCCATCAAACAGAATAGGCCAGAATCGATTAACAAAAAAGGCATAGTATTTCACCACGACATTGCCAGACTTCATACAAGTTTGATGACTCGCCAGAAGCTGTTACAGCTTCGATGGGATGTACTACCATTTCACCATATTCGCCATATCTGGCACCCTCCGATTACTACTTATTCCGGTTTTTACAGAATTTTTAGATGGTAAAACATTTAGTTTAAATGAACATGTCAAAAATCATTTGGTTCAGTTTTTTGAAAGCAAAGAACAAATTCTACAAGTATGGAATCATGCTACCACCAGAAAAATGGCAAAATAATACATTTTGCCATTTATCTGACCAGAATGGTCAATATATAATTAAATAAAATATTTATATACTATAAAAATTGTCATTCATTTTCATGAAAAAAACGAAATTACTTTCCAAACAACCCTACATTTCCACTAAAGACAAAATTTGAAAAAAAAAAAAAAAAATTTCTTTCATTTCTAAAATTTTTCCATCAGTAAGAGGGTTAAAAATATTTTAAATTTTACCACTTGAATATTATAATCAATCTGAACAATAAAACTGATTTTTTTATTTTTTATTTTTTGACTTATTTTTCTTCTTTCTTCCTTTCAATTTTTTGATGGCTCTCTGATTCATCCAAACTGGATAGGTTCCATTTTTGTCTCGTTTTGTTCTTGAACTGTATTTTCTTTCAGCATCATCTTCCATAGGAGTTGTCACTAAAAGCAATAAAATTAACTTTAGAATATACATATTTTGCACATATGTATTTGAAATTATATAGTATAACATATTCTTTTCAATTTTTCTTATTAAAAATTCAATAGATTCTCAACCAGTGTCGCAAAACCTTTGACGGTGTGTTGCGAAAAATTAAGAATAAACTGTATATAATTGTATGAATCATATATATTAATAGTGAAACATGGGTGGCTGGATATCCCTTTTGCAGTCAAACCATTGTACCAATTCTATAAATGGGGTATCATAAAAAAATCTAACCCTCGAATTTCTGCAATAGCCAAAATTTTTTGTCATTATTCATAATTTGAAAATTAAGGAATTGGAATTAAATTAAAATTATAGTTTCTATAAAAAAGAGAATCGCAGGTGGCGCTATAACTTAATAAGGGCCACCCCCTATTGATCTCGTATACAAATGTGTGTGTAATCTGAATGTAATAAATAAGAATAAATACAATAATCTGTTAATAAAAATTTGTTGCTAAATCTAAATTATTATTTAAATATTTAGGTTTGTCGCCAAATTTTAAAATGTGTTCCTTAAGAGAAAAAAGGTTTAGAACCACTGAACTAGGCAATCATTCAAACATTCCATTAGGGAAATTATAATTTTTTTGTACTCTAAAATTTTCTGTTAACTTCAAGGGTGCATTTGACCATGCTTGATAGCTAGCAATTTTAAATGAACTGAAGCTCAAGGTATATCCCAAGAACCTTTATAAGCTATTCCAGGAATATTTCAACAAAAGTATTGGGATCTATATACACAATACCGACATTAACAAACACATCAACAAAGACTTTCCAAAGCACTCTATTGGTCGGTTCCACCAACATCATATAACACTACTCAGCAGGGCCGGCTCTATGGATGCTGGCGCCCTGAGCCAGCACCCTCTATAACTTGAACGTGTTACCTAACTATTCTTTGAACGTGTTACGTATAAGTATGTAAATGAGCGAGTGTGGAAGTGTCCATCACTCAAGTATAAAAGAGGACGCATCCGGACAGCCAATTGAGATGCTGTTTGATAATAAGAGGTGTTGAATCCAGACGTAAAATTGGCGAGTGACATTTGAGTTCTTGTAGAGATCGACTATTATTTGAAGTTTGTATCAGAGGTGGAGGTATTATTAGAAGTTAATATTTAAGGTTTATTTCTTGTGACTAATTGGCTTTTTGGATATTTGAATTGAGTTAAACAAGTTTTGTTGGATACTTGTTCGTTGCTTTATTATAGTTTCAATAAAGCATTTGTTAACACTTTTGTAAGTGTTTTGAGTCTAATAAATTTATAGTTTTATTATTATTTAACTTGTTTGAGAATGTATTCCAATTAGTATTTAAGTTTCTAACACTTTTTGTCCATCTAGTTCTAACACTAATCAGTCCTATACAGCACTAAAGCAAGTAGAATAATTTTTTTATATAAAAAACAATAAAAATTTGGCTACTCTCACCATCAAACGAAGAATTTCGAAGGTAGATCGTGAACTCATTGTTAACGTATAAAGTCGATCTTAATGTCAAACAAGTTGGCCACCCCTGCCATATGGCATACTAGTTCAAAATTTCCCCCATTGCCCAGTGATGTACATCATATTTCTCTGCTTAAAACTGTATTCATTAAGTTTCTTATGCAATTTTCAGATTGATCTATTCTTATGTATGATGCTGTCATTGTTTGTTATAATTTAATGCAAGTTTCGCCTTCATGTATCAAAAATTTGATTCTTAATAACTTTTTTCTAAATACAGTGGGTGATTACTTAATGAACAGTTCGGATAATGAACACTTTTTCGAAAGATTTTTATGTTTGGTTAACGAACACCTCACAGAACAAACTGTGGGACCTGCGGACTGAGTTCGGATAACGAACACTTCACAGAAACAAACTGTGGGACCCGCGGACGACCACGGATAACGAACACTTCACAGAACAAACTGTGGAACCTGTGGACTGACCGAATAAAGGTCAGCCCGATGGCTGCGTGGTAAAGCTGTGGCTTAATATTCTGGAGGATCCTGGGGGTTCCACTCCTTCGATTTTTCGGGAAGGATCTGGGCCCGGCCCATTGAAACCCATCTTTCAATCTTCTGGTTGACCCCATCATGAGTGTTGATCAGCCTGTGATAATGACAGCTCTATAAGTGGCTGCTGCCAGATAAAAATATTTCATGTAAATATTTCAGCTTAACTAACCTAATGGAATGACCGGCTTTGGCCTTGCACATTCATAAACTTATGTGTAAGGATGGAAGAACAGTAGTTTTTCCCGATTAAAATGAACTCGGAGACAACGTAAAACAAATCAAAGATTTAATAAAGAAGGTAGGAGAGAGATTTTACAATTTTTTGGCCTTAGAATGGCATCCATATCAGGTTGAGGTCAATAGGCTTGGGGATCTCTACCACGACAATGTTATTAATCACTTCCAAAAAATCCGGAAGGAGAGAGAGAAGCAATCGATATTGGACAGATTCTTTATCGGAAAATAAACATATAGATGAAAAT
>AYEL01074463.1:0-39515 GCA_000484575.1 Olivierus martensii | reverse complement strand
GTTAACGAACAATTCAGATAACGAACATTTTCTTGGAATGGATTGTGTTCGTTAACCGATCACCCACTGTATTAGTAAATAATAAATATTTTAAAATGTGTGAAATCTTTATAAAATTTAATTTAATCTACATTTGATGAATATAAATTTGTTTCATATATAGAATTTATTACATTCCTAGTAAAATGTGATTACTTAAGAGTTATAATAAAATATTTAAAAATTTTTTAAATGGCAAAATTCTTCACTTTTTGCTTTTACAATATAAAATAACTGCTAATATCTGCTTTTTTGATGATTAAACCCATAAAAACCTATGGTAAATTGATGATCAGTTAACGAACAATTCAGATAACGAACATTTTCTTAGAATGGATTGTGTTCGTTAACCGATCACCCACTGTATTAGTAAATAATAAATATTTTAAAATGTGTGAAATCTTTATAAAATTTAATTTAATCTACATTTGATGAATATAAATTTGTTTCATATATAGAATTTATTACATTCCTAGTAAAATGTGATTACTTAAGAGTTATAATAAAATATTTAAAAATTTTTTAAATGGCAAAATTCTTCACTTTTTGCTTTTACAATATAAAATAACTGCTAATATCTGCTTTTTTGATGATTAAAAATTGATGAAATATAGTACAAGATTCATTTCTGTTCCATTATATGAAATAAATCTTTTTGATTTAAAAAAAAAAAAACAAAAACTTTTTTCAGTCAAAAAGTAACCAAACTAATTTATGTAAAACAACAAACATATCAAAACACATCGTAAAATGCTGGTTCATTGTGGTGATTTAAATTTGACCCCACTTCATCTTGGTTGGGTACTAATATGTTAATACTGCAGTCAATCATTTTTTACAATTTTTCAGAAGAAAATATTTTTAATCAAAGTCTGAAGAATTTAAAAAAACAAAAAAATTTTGCTCAATTTTTGGTTGCAACTATATCAGAATTTAAATATTTTTTAAATAAAAATAAAAAGCGTTATATTGATATGCAAACAGTTTTTATTTGAAAATTTGTAACTCAATTTTTGGTTGCAACTATATCAGAATTTAAATATTTTTTAAATAAAAATAAAAAGCATTATATTGATATGCAAACAGTTTTTATTTGAAAATTTGTAAAATAATCATTTTTTAAAATCAAAAACAAAGTTTATTTTCTAGACTTCAATTTATAAACATAATCATTCTTAAAAAATACTTATAAAATTGAAATAATTATTAGATTTTCATGAAAATTAATAGTGATATTTTATCAACAAATGCAACCTCAATGCTGCATTATTTAACCCTTTATCTTTGACTGTTTAAAAATGGCAGATGTTCAAACTTTAAAAGTTTTCCCTAGTAACTTTTAAACTGTTTAGTGAAAATTTATAAATTTAGCATGATGATCAAGATATTATTGGCAAATCTGAAATAAGTTTAATCAACCCTATAGATCAGGGCCTCTCAAACTTTTCCATTTGGCAACCCCTTTTACCTGAGCAAATATTTTTGTGACCCTGTGTATAGAGCTATATAAACTAGGAATACAAATTAAAAACATTTGTTAAAATTTCTGCAATCCCGAAATTTAGTTACAGGAAGCACTTTGAGAAGCACTGCTATTTGCAAATCAAAGTGACTATAAGGGCGTGATGATTTTTCAATATGGTGGCTGATAGTAGTATAAGAGAGAGATACTGAAAGTAAACAATTGGTATTTTAGCAATGTTCCTCAACAAAGTTAAACTTTGTGATATATTTGATTATTCAGGAGGTGAATAAAAACGTTGTTTCATTGAAGGAGAGGTTTTATTTGATGCACACCATATAATATTATGTGGAATAAAGAACAAAATGAACTATTACATTGCGCGGCATCACACTATACAACAAGCTTTTTTAATGTATATATAAATGTATTTTATGTAGAGTATATGTATTACGAGAACATACATACATACATACATACATACATACATACATACATACATACAGATACATACATACATACATACATACATACATACATACATACATACATACCTTATGACCCCCAGATCACATGTAGAGAAACTACATCGTGGTCCGGGAAACATAACGTGTACAGTATACATATATATTTATTAAAAGCTGCAAATGTCCCCCAGATCACATGTAGAGAAACTACATCGTGGTCCGGGAAACATAATGTGTACAGTGTGCATATATATTTATTAAAAGCTGCAACACCATATGCCTTTCTCTAGCAGGTAATCTACCATTTTGCCCAGTTTGGGTCATTTATTCTTATATTTATAACTAGATGTTATTTATTTGTGCAACTGTTATTATCTGATAAAATGTAATTAGTCTTAATTAAATGCAGAGAACAAGTAAAAGTGTTCTTGGGTGTTTTTGTAATTTGATATTTTTCAGGAGTTGATGTAAAAAAATGGTCACTGATTATTTGGTCTTACACTGTGGTACACCGCAATAACGATTACTTATCTTATTATTATTCTTCATTCTCTCAAAATCCATAACAACATTCACTTATAACATATATAACGATAGTAACCAGTCTACTATACTACTCTCTGTAGTTTCACAGAAAGACACTAGTTGGCAGGTCATTCGTTCGGAAACACGAATAGATTCATGTGTTTGAAAATAAGAAATGTTCAATTTTCTTAGGTTTCCCTATAATAATTATGGAACTATTTAATAGATTTAATCTATTGTTCTGAAATAAATAACATATTTGGAAAGTAGGCATGAATTCTTTCGGAATTGCGTATTTTTTTGCACGAAGTTTTATTTTTTACATATTTGTATATATACAATGGATGAGTATTTGATAAAGATATTTATTGAAATTCAATTTTTATAAGTTGTAATAGCATACATACACATCCTGATTCTTTTTATATTTCCAATATATGCAAACTAATTAAAATCAAAAAATTAACACTTTGATGGTCCATGAACTTATAATGTGAGTTGCATATATATGTTAAAAATTCATAATTTTGAAAAAATATTAATATTTTTATAAACTGCAATATTTTCATTATTTTTAAAGATATCTTTAAAATTTTTAGGATAATCATTTCTGATTATACAAAATAAAAATCAAATTTTTGGCAAATTTGGACCTGTAAATGAATATAATTCTGTATATTTTATTTTTCTTCTATAAAAACATTCTTTTTAATTAAAATAATTTCTATGTATTTTATTAGATAATGCCTCTGTTATTATTTCTTAATTTCTTAATTTTTTTAAAGAAAATTTACATTTCTTCTAATTTTTAATCATCTTTCACTAAGCTGTTAAAATCTGCTGTATTTCTTATTTTAATAATTGCTTGATTTTATTATCTTACAGGATGGTTTTAAAAAGATAAGATAATTTTTTATGATCAAGCATAACTGGATTTGCACATGGATGCTGCTACAGCTTTGTTTCTTTACTGACATAATATTCTGCTCTATTTTTTGTCTCATATATAGAAAATAACCTTTTCTAACCTTTCTACATTATAAAATCATATTTAGTTATTGATACTTCTAAAACTATTACAGTATATTTCTCAAAGCATTTCTAATTTAGAGATTATTTTAAGAACAATTTTTTTTAATTCAAATAAAGTAAAAATTTCTTCAAACAAAATCTGTCTCAGACATTTAGTCATTGTAATGAAACTTTGTAAAAAAAAAGTATAAATAGGAAATTAACAATGATGAAATTAAATTGTATAAATTATATATGATATTATATAATATATTGATATTAATTATATATATGATATGATATTTAAAATCATTGATGAATACTACAGCAAACAAGAAAGGAGGTGTATCAAACATTGCATTTCCTTCCAGATGTTGCTCAAAAAACATTTTAGAAAGAATTATAAATAAAAATGAATTATGAATTAAATTTTCTTTTATATTCTTAATTTGGCAAATTAGATTCTAATATAAATACCCTTACATTATGGAATTGGAAAGGTCAAAAATATTCTAAAACATGTACATGGATTGCTGTATTCATTATATGAGAAATGTGAATACTCAAACTTAGTAAAACTACATGGAAATTCATATTCTGTGGAAATTCGTAGTCTGAATCACAACACCAGGGAATTTATTATAAAAAATTCAATTAGATAGGTTATATTTCTAAACTTTAAACTGCTTACAAGAGTTGTTTGTTGTTGCTAAAGATAAAAAGTTATTTGGAACATTCCTATTATCAAGTTAACATTGTGAATATAGAGAACTTATTATTCTGACGAAAGTTTATAATTTTAATACAATAAATAATTATGAAAATTTTATTGAAGATTGTTGTTTTCAAATTCTGATCTGGAAAATTTTGCTATTTTAATTAATTTTTTTTATTTTTATAAAATATATTGTTAAAAAAAACAATGCAGGTTTGTTGTAGGCATATGATGCACTTTTCTCAAACTTACTTAGGCTCCTTTTACACTGCCAACAACAACGACCAAAGACTAACAACAACGATCAAAGACTAAAGACAACAACTAAAAACAAAGACTACTTATTTTATCTTATCACTTAGCTGTTCACATCTGTTCGAAGAAGACTATGATAATTTATATCGAGCATGTGCAAACGTTTATTTTAATAGTCAGCAAATATAAATCTATTTGTGCTAACATTAATTCTTTGACAAAAAAAATTATTAAATTATTAATAAATCTCGATAATCTTTACGAGAAACATCATACAGCAAAGATCTCTCTCGTACAGCCGAAATCAATTCCTCCATTTTACTTTATAAAAATGCTTCTTCCTGATTGGTCGAAGTAGAATGACGACGACTAAATCTTGAATCTTGGTCAAGATCATAACAACTAGCGACAGCGACCGTTTCAGGACGACGACAACTAACAGAAACAAGTGTGAACATATAAGCGATCTTGACAAAGCGACAGAGATCAAGTCTTTGGTCATTGTCGCTGGCAGTGTGAAAGGAGTCTTAGTTGTTATACTACTAATGGATATGTTATAGAAGCATCTTCTTAGACTACTTAATGTAATGAAACAGCAAAACTGGTCAAATATATCTGTATTCATGAATGACGATCTTTATATTGGGTCCAGATTTGTCCTTCTCAAGTATTCCTCAAAATGCCCTTTGTGTTCATTGGCAATGAAATCTTAACTATTTATATATTTAATTAAGACATTTTTATACCTAGTTTTGCAGTTTTTGTTTTATTTTTTAGGAATGCATTGTTTTTTTCAATAGAATATATTTCAAATATATTATTATTTACTTTGTTTTATATATTTGCAGCACACATTAGAATCTAGATACAGTAATTTATTACAAGAGCATGAAGCATCACAGGTATGTGTGTGTATATATATAATACAGTTGATTCTTGGTATTTGTTGATTCTCTATTTGCATATTCGATTATTTGCGAAAATTTATTTATAACCACAAATCCAATTTTCATGGCACTTTCACACTTATTCACAGATTCTCGCTGAGTGGCGAAAATATTGTTATAAATGTTACTCTTACTTGTAGTCTCCGAAAAGTCCCATTACCTATTCTTACTCATTCCACAGAACGCAGGTGGGCCAAAAGCCTGTTCTTATCATCTGCAGGTCTCTCAGAGTAATGTGACCCTATGCTTAAACACAGCCTCAAATTTAGGCACTTAAATTCCTGCGCATTTATTCCTTATACCAAGATTTTTAAAAATCTGAGGCAAATAGCTATGCAAACAAGGTTGACACAATTTTTCAATATAATTCAGGAAGACCATGTGTCAGCTACCATATCAAACAACTACCCATCAAAACTAAGATTTTATTTACTATATAGTGTTTTAAAAAATTAAATAAAGATTAATCTGTAATTATAATATTGTATATAGTACTGTACACTGCATATGCTATATTGTAATTATTCATAAGTATTTAATACACATTAAATGAAATGTCTTTAAACAGAAAAACACAGATAAAGCAAGGATGAAAATGTCAAGAAGGAATGTTCACAGGAACCTAACTATATTTCCCATAAGCACAGTGGTTCAGTATTCATGAGGAATTTACATAATGTAACTACTGTGAATAATAAGAATTGATTGTATCTTTATCTCTCTTTTTTCTTTTTATGGTAAAATTAATTTTTGTGAATATTTAACATAGAATTCAATAAGCTTTTAAATGGAAACAATTTACAGTAAAACCTGTCTAAGCTGGAATTGCAAGGGACCAGAAAATTTTTCCACCTTAGACAGCTTTCCAGATTTCACTAAAAAAATGATATTCAATGCATTTACAATACATGCAATAGTATCTATTTTGGACATTATAAAAATAAAATATAATATTTGTTTACTTTTTATTTATAAATAAAATATAGCACCAAATTACTTTATTAACCTATATAATAAAATGCTTAGAGTATTTTTGAAAAATCAACTGGAAATATATAATGCTGTATTAGAAAAACATGCAATAATTAGGACTGAACTGCAAGTTTTATTTTAAAATTTCACTCTTCAGTATTCAGTAATTCAGTTCTTATATACAGGTAGGCCTCGATTAGTGTGAATAATGGGTCCCACGAATTTCTCGCACTATTTGAAGTATTAACTATATGTAAAATATGGTAATTGGTTCTTGCTTTGTGAGATTTCGGCCATTAGCCAACCTCACGATGAATAACCACCATACTAACTGTTTAAGAAATATTTATTTTCATATTTTACATTGTTGTTCATCATATAAATTAATAACTTAACTAACTTTTGCTTGAATATTCGCTTTACTAATTGGTGTGTGCTTTTGGTTGTAGTCTTCAATTCATACAGCTAAAAGACGCTCCATTTCTATCATTATAATTTCTTGTAGTTGTTTGCAAGCCACAATAAGTCGATGTAATTTTACTTTTCTCCTGTATTTCGTTTACATGTTTTATGATATTCCGTACAGTAGATTCAGGCGTTTTGAGATCTCGTCTTAGAGTTATCATGGCCACTTTTATGTCACTCAATCACATCCATTTTTTGCTGTAGTGTAATCACTAACCTCCTCTTTTTTTTGTTTCCGGTTTTATCATCAAAAGTGTTCTTCCTTTTATCCATTTTGATACCGTTTAAAAGAGAAAATTCTGTACTATATTGTATGTATACAATAACAAAGCTGAATAATAAAGCTAATGGCAAAAAAGCCCATCTCTCTGGTGTTTTACCCCTTCAAAGCCAAGTAACTGTTCTTGGACTGCTCCTCGCCCGGTTTTACTAACCGAAAATTAACATTAATTTGTTAATTGACATCACAAAAGGGGATGGAATTTTGTTAGTAAGACTGGTCTCTGCTTACAACTCACATTAATTGAATATTTGCTCACACTAACAAGGGGAGGACACAGCTGACCCCCACCGATTTTGATCCGTTTGTGTATGGTGAAAATACATCAAAAATGAGTGAATGTGTCCAAGCTTTTCGTTGAATATGTTCATCTAATAGTATTTTTTAACAATGAAAAATCGAACTTTTGATAATTAAGCTTAAAAGCGATGGATAGATAACAGATGGCGCACTCGATTGTTGCACAGATTGCTCACCTGTTGCACAGATGGTGCACTCGATAAATAGGTGGCTCATAATCTGAAGGTAGTGGGTTCAAATCTGGGTTGATGTGCGTTTTTTTTTTTAATGCATCGAAAAATTAATTTTTATTTTTCATTTTATTATTTTTATGTATTGTACGTTTGAATTTACTTTAGTTATTATTAATTTTATATATATTGGTTATCACATAATTCGTATGCATTAATATATTTATGTGGGTCACCACAATGTATGTCCGAGTAAAAAAATATTTTACATTGTTGTTCATCATATAAATTAATAACTTAACTAACTTTTGCTTGAATATTCGCTTTACTAATTGGTGTGTGGTCTTCTTCATAATGATTTTCTTTTCTTCTTGACTGGATTAAATCATTCATAGTTTGATAACGCGGATCAAAATCGGTGGGGGGTCAGCTGTGTCCTCCCCTTGTAAGTGAAAAACGATATCATTTTTATAAGTCGTACTAATCAAATTTCGCATTATGCGAACTCGCACTAATCGAGGCCTACCTGTATAGTATTCATATTAAATACAAAAATTACAAAAGCTTCTTTTCCACATTTTGTTGAGAGTTTTTGTTTTGCATGTTTACTTAAACATGCCTCCATCATTGTACATATTTGCAAAAGTTTTTCAGTAATTTGTATGCAATTGAAATGTTCAGAAAATTCTTCTAACACAGCCAGTTTATTCATAACATTAGCAAAATTTCTTATTTTTTTTCTGTTTCTGGAAAGTCTCTTCCCAAACCTTTTTCACTACTATTCATAACATTAGCAAAATTTCTTATTTTTTTCTGTTTCTGGAAAGTCTCTTCCCAAACCTTTTTCACTGCTGTCTTCTTCATAATGATTTTCTTTTCTTCTTGACTGGATTAAATCATTCATAGTTTGATTATTACCTCTACCTCTATTAAAACGTTTTTATCAATGTTGACATATTTTTCAGCATTTACTTGCATACTAATGTCTTCAAGTTGTCCTATAAATGTTTGAATTCCATCAATGTGTAATACTTCAGAAAATTCTTCCATTTTTTGTTCAGGTTGATTCAAATTCAAAACCACTTTTTCCTTTATAACATGGAAAAATATTTAATAGAGGCAGGTTATTAAAGTATGAGTGATTTGATCCAGTCAAGAAGAGAAGAAAATTCTATAAATGAAGAAGACGGTAGTGAAAAAGAATTGGGAAGAGATTTTCCAGAAATGGGGGGAAAAAAATTTTTGCTAATGCTACAAATAATACTTTTATAAGTCATACGGAATTTCAGAAATTCAAGCAATTTATTCTACAAAACTATAAAAGTGATGCTAAAGCTGAATAGTGCATTTCCAAGAGATGAAAAAGCTAAAAAAAAAGTACCAAGTATTTTAGATTCTTTGTAAAAAATTTTTCTTTCCTGAAAAAATTCATATAGATTTAGCAAGAATTTAGATATGAAAACATATTTCACTAATACCAGAGAAGAAGAAAAACATTATGGATGTGCCATGGCATATGTAAATTCAGTTTGGAATATTTAAATGAACAGATTTATTAAATTATGAAAATCTTATCCAAACTTTGACAAAACCAAGAATGCCAAGAAAAGAATTGGCAAATTTATTTTCTTAAATTTTTCATTAACTAACATTTAATGCATTATGGAGATAAATTAAAATATAATGAATTTTTTTCATAATATTTGTTACTACTATTTATTTCTTAAGATGATAATATATAAAAATGTGTGTATTTCAGAATAAACAACAATTGCTACATAATGAGATTGCTGAACTAAAAAATAACCATGCTTTATTAGAAGAAGAAAAAAACAATTAGTTGGAGCATTGTCGGCTCAATTAGAAACATTAAAACAACAAAAGGAGGAAGAAATTATTAAATTAAAAGGTAAATTACTTATATAACTGTGGGTGAATTGGACAACATATGTTCTACTGAGTTTAATTTATTACTCAAATAGATCAATATTTATCCAATGATCTATAATTTTAGAATTTTTGATTTTGCATTATAATCTAAATTATAATTTAATAATTGTGACATTTTTGATTTTATCAGATATTTTCAGATATGTACAGATTTTTATTTAATTTACATACACATTTTTATTAAATTTTTTTTTTTCTGTTATTTAATTAAAAATTATGATTTCATCCAAGTTGAAATGAATGTTGTGGTTACAATATTAAATCGGTAAATTTTTTAGCGGATATCAATCAGTTGATTTTGGAAAAAGGGGATTTACAGAAGAATAATGAAAATCAAATTTGGCGAGTAAAACAACACACCGTAAGTTTATTTTTATTTAATTAATTTACAGAATTGATAAAAAAATATTAATACATATATTTATTTAAAAAGTTAAAATCAATGTTATAGCCAATATCATAAAATTTAAGCACATAAATTATATTACATGTATTGATTAAAATTCTGAATCTTAAATTTTATATATTTTCATATATTTATTATAATCATACTGATATTTAGTGTTTTTTTTTTATTAAGGAAGCTATTTAATTAATATTAATGAACTATTTAATAAATTATTTGTTGAACACATGCAAAACTTACTGATATTATTTAGGTATTCATGAAAATACAATCAATTCTGAAATACTGAACTTTCAATTATAGTGAAACTTTTCCATTTTATTGTCTAATTTAATTTCATATATTTAAATATTACAATAAATAAATAAATAAATAAATAAAATAGATTCATATTTTTGCTTATTAATTTTGCAGATGGATCTTTCTGTATTAGAAAATAAAAATGTATCTTTGAATGAGAAGACAGTATTTAATGATTTAAAAGACGGCACATGCCAAGAAATTACAACATTTAAAAATATTCCTGAAAACGTAAATAATATTTAATAATTACATTTCAAAATAAAAAATTAATTTTTTAAGTTTCAGTGATTATTTAAAAAAATATTTTTTCCAGTTTTTAAAATATCAATTACTACTACCAAAAAGGTCAGACAACAAATTACATCTAGGTAATATTTTAAGAAATTTTTTTAAGTTTTCTTATATAAATATATTAATATATATTTTGCTTGTTTTTTAGTCTCCAAGCATTTTTCAGGTTATATGTGTTTAGAGGAAACTTTATATCCAATTCCATCAGAATGCATTCTAAAAGATACTGTTAGAAGTATTGCAACATATGACAATTTAAGGCAACGTTATATGGCATATGGTTCAGGTAGTTTAGAATATTAATAAATTAATCTGTATTTATAGTATAAATTTAGCAAATTCAATAAATTTGTTGAAATAGCACTTACATATAGTATTTTATACATTAGTTCATTAGTGATATTCATTATTATTTTTCCAATATGAACATGATTATTTCATCATTGTATTGGATATTTTGCAATGTTTTTATTTCTATATTGATAATTTTATAATTGTATGAATGCATTACCAATTACCTCTGTTAATGTTTTGTGACATTTCATAAAATCATATCTATATGTTTTGTGACTGTAGATAAATTTATGCTATTTTCTATTAAAAATAAAAAACTTTAAATGATTTAATGAAATATAAAACAATTATGATGTTATATTTTTTTTAAAATTTTTTATGAAATATAAAAAAATTGCAAGTAATTTAAAATTTCAATATGAAAATATGAATTGGACTGGAATTTTTGAACATAATGTAAGACTTCTTATTGTAAATACTAAGTGAAAATAAACTATAAGCCAAATAAATAAGATAAACTGTTTATTTGACTTTTTGGTTTAATTTTATTTTTGAACATCTTTTAAGGATTTAATGCATGCAATTATAAGTTTTTGTAACTTGATTCTATTATTTTTTAATATTGTTAAAATATAGTAGAGTAAATGAAATTTTATCATGATTTTGAGCATTTTGCTGGATTGGAATTTGTCTATTGCATTAGAAAAAAATTTATAAAAAATCAAAATTTCACTGCTATGTATAAACTGTTTCACTATAGTGTAGGTAAGAGTCAATGAAATAAAGTTAAATAGACTGATCTCGTCTTTAGCACAGGAAGCTTGTTAGGTACAATTTTACATAAACCTATTGATCATTTATTGCTTCTTGCAATTGTTAATTTTTTATGATTGGGTTGACTATTATAGTCTTAATATTAGCATACTTGAATTTAATATTTTTTTATATTGCTTATAATTTAATATAGAATATTTAAATAAATCTTGCCATCTGTTAATTAAATTATATAATTAAATCCTTGGAATAATTTTTTGTTAACACAAAGAATTATTCCAAGGATATTCAATACATTAGAATTCATATTCAGAATAATTATTGAATATAATCTAGTTATTTAATAAGGCCAGATCGGATTTGATGATTAGAGCTTTGATAGTTTTGATGATTACTCAACATAAACAATTGAAAATATATACTATACATATATAATAATAATTTAATTTTACTACAATGATTATGTCTAGACTTGCATAATTAAATATACTATACAGGTGTTTCCTAAAACATCTGACTAAATTTAAATCACAGATGCTACTCGTCAAAATAAAGTGAAAATTCTGTATAAACATTGGTGTGGAAATGTTTCCTTTTTGAGACAATGATGTAAAAATAAAAGACATAATTTAATAGATCTATTAGTCTCATGATGTCTGTAGTAAATTGTGGTTTGTAATCAGTTATAACAAACAAATTGATATTAATCATGGATTATTTCCAGTAATTCTTATACTATCCCCTATTATGGGACAGTATGTTAATTACTGGAAATAATCCATGATCATTTGAAAAAAAACTGATCAAACTAAAATGAGATGTTTCATACAGTAGCATACAGTAATGGCTAACATGAATACAAAGATGATAGTATCTTTCTCTTTCCCATTAATACTATAGTAATGGTAATGTTTAAACTAGTACTATTTGTTAAATGAGTATGGGTTTTGCTTTTTTTTGTAGGGGGTTGCAAGTATAATCTATGCTTTTACACCTTGTGCTATCTCAAAATGGAAATATTTCCAGACTCACATTTAAATAGACTTTTTGCCTTGTTTTTGATGAATTAAATCTGTGATTTAAATTTGGCCGGCTTATTAGGAACAGCATGTATAGGTAATGTTTCTAAGAACATAATAAATATCTGTATGTTAATTTTGTATGAATATGAAGTACAAAAGAATGCAACTACTAGTGAGCTGCCAAAATTTAACAATTGATTCATAAAAAAGTGTGATTTGAAGGTTGTCATGCTGTATTTTTTTGCACATTTTACATTAGGTAATGCACTGCATTATATCATATGAAAGTTTTAGAAAAAAAGTTTCTTAATATTTATCTATTTATCATCATCAGAAGAAAAATAGCATGTATATTATATATTTTCAATATTTTTAAGAAAAAGATTAACTATACCTATCCCTCGATTTGCACAGCACTCAATTTACACAGTTTCGCTTTTACATGGTTTTTAAATTAAAACAAAAAGATTTGCACGGTACTCAATTTACACAGTTTTTAAATTAAAACAAAATTACGGTTTCGCTTTTACACGGTTTTAAATGAAAACAAAAAAATTTATTTTTTACTCAATTTACACGGTTTTTAAATGAAAACAAAAAAAATTTTTTTTAGCACTCAGTTTACACGGTTTTAAAATGAAAACAAAAAAAATTTCTTTGCTAAAGGGTTTTGATTGTTTTGCATTATGCCATTTATAAATTAAAAGAGTATCATACTGTCACATTTTGTGGATTTTTAAGTTCATAAGATTAATAAAAAGAATGAATCGTTTTGTGGGTTTACGAGATCGTAGAGATTAATAAAGAGTGAATACATCATATAGTCCAATTTATTCACACAAAACAAAATAATCTTGTTTCACTAACTAAATTCAATACAAAATCTGATAATTATCTCATACAACACTAATCTACGTCTTTAATTTAGAATAACTCATAGTTCTTCTTAGTCCACTATGTCTTTAATTCAGAATAACTCACAGTTCTTCTTAGTCCACTTTTCATGTCTTTAATTCAGACTAACTCACAGTTGTTCTTAGTCCACTTTCGCTCCTTTAATTCAGAATAACTCACAGTTCTTCTTAGTCCACTTTAGCTTTCACAATTTATCGCTCTCTATTAACTTTTATTGTCCAAGTCTCGCAGTTCAACTAAACTCAACTCAGGTATCAATTTTTACTGTCCAAGTCTCTCAACTAAACTCAACTCACGCTTGCAGCTCGTCTAATTTATGTTTGAATGCTTTTATTGTTTTTATTTGTATGGAATATTGTTAAGTTTTTTTTGTGTTTGAATTATTTTATTGTTTTTATTTGTACGGAATATTGTTAATTTGAAAGTTCAACTTTTTACCTGCTTATTTACTATAACAATATAAGGAAATTAAATAGCACATTTAGCACAATGGCTAAAAGCAATTAGCTTTTAGCCATTGTTCTCTATGAAAAGCTGATGATGATATTTATAATATCGAAAACGTTTCTAAATAAAAGTTTTAGATCTATCTTTAATACTGCTAAATGTGCTATTTAATTTCCTTATATTATTGTTAATTTGTTTTTTTTTGTGCCATATTCGATGCTAGTTTGTACGGAATATTGTTAATTTTTTTGTACCGTATTCGATGTTAATGTTTATTTTTTCATTTTCAAAAATAAATTGAAAAAGTATAAGCATTAAATTCTGTCTAAAAATTAATGAACCAATCCCCTTTTTTTCCTTTAATCCTTATCGCATTTTACATAATGAACCAATCCCCTTTTTTTCCTTTAATCCTTATCTCATTTTATGCAAAAGAACATATCCTCAACTTTTCATATCTTTAGATCGATTTACACGGTTAACATATCCTCGACTTTTCATTATCTTCTTTAGATCGATTTACATGGTTTACAGTTTAATTGAATCTTTTCATTATCTTCTTTAGATCGATTTACATGGTTTACAGTTTAATCATTATCTTCTTTAGATCGATTTACACAGCAATCCCTTTTTTTCTTTAATCCTTATCTCATTTTACACGGTTATAAATACATATCCTCGACTTTTCATTATCTTCTTTAGATCGATTTACACAGTTATACAGTATAAATTGAACATATCCTTCTATTTTGTATGAATTCTGTGTCTCATTTTACGATTGAACATATCCTTCTATTTTGTATGAATTCTGCATCTTGTTTTACAGGTTTCGGTTTGCACATGAACATATCCTTCTATTTTGTATGAATTCTGCGTCTTGTTTTACACGACATATCCTTCTATTTTGTATGAATTCTGTGTCTTGTTTTACATGGTTTTGGTTTGCACGATTTTTCCAGGAACGTATCTACCATGTAAATTGAGGGCTGGGTGTATTTGCCAATCGATCATTATTGGCTTCTTTGGATTAAAAAAATTTTTCATCTGCAAATTTTAGCATTAATTCAGAGCCCTCAAAATTTGAGTCAAGTCTTTTTTGACCTCATCACAAACTCCAATTTCTATTTCATAGCAATTAATTAACTCTGAATGTAAGCTAAATCAATTTACGCTCTTCTATCAAAATGCACATTCTATTCGAAATAAGATTGATCAGATTGAAGCCATACTGTCATTTGGGTACTTTACAGTTTGCTTAACCGAAAACTGAAGTTCTAATATTGATGATGACATCTACAATCTGTACGACATTTATGCATACAAACTTGTAGAAACTTTACAGTTTGCTTAACCGAAAACTGAAGTTCTAATATTGATGATGACATCTACAATTTGTACGACATTTATGCATACAAACTTGTAGAAAATCACTATATTGATAGAAGAGCCTCTGTGGCTTACAAAGGCTATCTACTCCCTGCTTCTACTCTTCTCAACCAAGATGATATTGTAATTGTTCTATTTCAAAGTATCAAATTACTAATTGCTTGCATGTATTTCTCTCCAACAGACTCAATGGAACAAAAACTATTAGATACATCAGCTAATAAAAATATTACACAAGAATAAAAATAATATATTACTATGTGGAGACTTCAACTTTGCCAATATTGAATGGAATAATCATACACCTATCTATTCATTCTTATTTCAATATCAGAAATTATTCATCAAAGACATTTATTATAATTTAAATTTAAATCAAATTATAAACTTTCTAGAGGAGAAAGTTTCCTGGATCTGATATTTACGAATATTTATGATATTTATGTTAACGAATCAATTGGTTTCTCATCTGATCATTTACCAATTTTGTTATCATCAAATAGTATTTTCAAAACTCCCAACAACATTTCATATTGCAATGTAAAACTATGGAAACAATGCAATTGGAAAATCATTGTTGAAGAATTTTGCAAATTCCCATGGCATGAAGTCTACAATTCAGATATAGACCTTGATGATTTATATAAGAGAATCTACCAACATATTGACAATATCATTGATTGGTATGTGCCTACTGGTAAAATCATTGACAAACATCTATGTTGGATATCAGCTGATGTTTAATTTTTTCTAAATTTTTTTAAGTTACACAAAAGATGGAAAATATTAGGGTTTTATACTGATAGATAAGAATACTTGATGCTAAAATGAAAATTATTTGACAATTGATTGGTATGTGCCTACTGGTAAAATCATTGACAAACATCTATGTTGGATATCAGCTGATAAAAAAATTTAGAAAAAATTAAACAAGTTACACAAAAGATGGAAAATGTTTAGGTTTTATACTGATAGATAAGAATACTTGATGCTAAAATGAAAATTATTTGACAATTATAAAAAGCATAAAATTAATTATATTAGAAAAAATATGTATCAACACGGAAATAATTCAAAAAAGATTTGGAAAGTTATTAACAACTTATCGCATCGTAGAAAACATATAAACAAAACTATTTCCAAAATGGATATCAAGAAAATATATGAAAAATTATATCTGAAATTTACACAAAAAAAATAGAACAAATTTTTACTTAACCAAACCTGTAGGAGTTAAAATTAACTTTACTGAGAAAGAAGTCATTTCAGCATTAAAATCTAAGAAAAACTTCTCTTCAGGGCCAGATAAAGTTCCAATTTGCTTTTATCAAAAAACCATCCCTTTTGTTGCAGTACATTTTGCTTTCATCTTTAAAATCACCCTTTAACAAGGGATATTTGCCTGAGAGATGGAAATATATAAAGATAATCCCAATCCTAAAAAAAAACATAAGAATCCAGCAGATCCAAACTCGTATAGACCATTATGTAGCTACGATTGCTTACAAAGAATATTCGAAAAGATGATAATGAAATATATATATTTTCAGGCAAAAAACCAAATCTCTAAATTTCAACATTATGCAATAAGAACAAATTCTACAATTTCAAATCTCATTCAGTTTACTGAAATGATTTATAACAACTGGGAAAATCATCATCATACTCATGTTCTGTTTCTTGATATAACAGAGTTATACTGTGATATAACTTGGTGCTTTTGACTCAATTCAAATTAACATTTTATATAAACAATTAATTAAAAATACTCATATTGAATATATATTTATATATTGGATCATAAAATACTTACAGAATAGAAAATACAGGATTATTTAAGAGAGTGTTTGTTTATCAGATTTTGCACCAACCATTCTCATTGTGCAGGGTTCAACTCTAACTTCTCTTTCTTTTTGTGTTTTATATGAATCCAGTTTTTCAGTTAAATATAGAATCAACAGTTATTGCTTATGTGGATGATTTTAAAATACTGAATATAAATAGTCATGTTCTTTTTGATGATTTGGACAAACTTAAAGATTAGTTTACTGAAAATAACATGATGATCAACGAAGTTAAATCTAAATATATGATATTTGCCTTACATAATAGAAATATCAGTAGTAACACACACATTAATAATCGTTTTATTCCAGTAGAATCTCATAAAGATCTTGGTTTAATTCTGGATAATCGACTGTCCTACAAGTTTCATATTAACAACATAATAAATCAATTAAGTAGAAAAATCTGCTTTTACATCAAGCTATTTCTCAAGAGTAAAGATAAGTATATACTTCAAACTTGGTTTCATGCTGCTTTCATATCTTCTCTAGTGTATGGCATACAACTATATTCTGCTGGATTTGTATCAAGTCTAAATCATTTGAATGAAGTATGGAATTGTATCATCAAAAAAATAAATAGCATTTTTCTGTCAAATACTTAAGATTCAATTACAAATATTTTACACTTACCAACTATTGAAGAACTGAGAAATAAACATGATATTCAAATGCTAATGAAATTTATGAAAGGACATCTACCACCTGAAATTATCAAATACAATGTGCCCCAGATCAAATCACGAAAAATAAATTTGCTCCAGATCAAGATAAAAATGCTTGAAAAATCTTACAGATCCTTCTTTGTTAGAGCTTGTATGACTTTCAATTCTATTTATAACAGTGATAAGGGGGACACCCAAAATTACCTTTTTTTGTAGGGCGTATATGTATATAAATAAATAAAATAAATCATACATCATTGACCTACCCAGAACACCAAAATTTTGAAAAAAACTTTTTTTTAGAAAAATCTTTGTTGTTTAATTCAGGAATTGTCAAAAATGATATCTTTTATAATATTACATCACTGCATTTTGAAAAAAACTTTTTTTTAGAAAAATCTTTGTTGTTTAATTCAGGAATTGTCAAATGATATCTTTTAGAATATTACACATCACTACAATGCTGATAAATAATATATATAATTTTTATAATTTTTTAAATATTGATATGAATTATGAAATTTTATTACAAAAATTAAATCTTATAATAGTTGATTGAAACACAAGCAGAAAATTCAACAGGTGAAGCAGGTCCCTGTTGAATTTTCTAAATTAAATCAGAGTCCCAAAATATCCCAAGAACGAAGAAAATTCCATAAAAAATGTGACATCACTTAGTTTTCAGGGATGGGGAGCTGGAGCCATGAGCCAGGAAGTTTTGGAGGAGCCGGAACTGGAGCAAGAGCTAAGCTGATCATATTCAGTGGAGCCAGAAGCGGAGCTGGAGCCAGCAGAAATTTTAATGGCTCCAGCTCCTAACCATCTACCATATATACTCAAATATAAGCCGACCCCCCAACTTTAGAGAATGTGCAACCCGTGTATAAGCCTACCCCGACTTTAGCACTTAAAATTTGATAAAAATTTGAAATCTATAAATTACGTGATCTTTGATTTTTAGTTACCGATATATTAATGCCATTTGCTAATATTTATTTTATTGAAAATAAAATAAATATTTTATCAAAACTCTTTTCATTACTCTACAATCATTTTTTCTTGGTGTTGGGATTTTTTTTTCCGTCAGTGTATAAGCTGAACCCCCCGACTTTAGCACTTAAAATTTGATAAAAATTTGAAATCAATAAATTACGTGATCTTTGATTTTTAGTTACCGATATATTAATGCCATTTGCCAAAATAAATATTTTATCAAAACTTTAAATATATACATATAAAATATATTGCTGTTTGTATTATAATAATTTATCAATTTAAAAGGTAAATGATGTTATAGTAAAGTAAGCGATGTTTCATAGTAGCAGTCATACCAAAAAACTTTTATAGTGGATGGAGCCGGAGCTAGAGCCTCAGTTTTAAAACAATGACTCCGGAGCTGGAGCTGGAGCCACAGCTGGAATATACTGTAGCTCTGGAGCCGGTGCTGGAGCCTAACCTATTTCAAGCTAGCTACCCAACCCTGGCTCTTAAATTAAAAGTTGAATGCCAATGCATTCAACTTTTAATTTAAGAGCTTCTTTACTATCCAGACTAACTCAATGGAGAAAGGTAGTACACCATGTGGAAGCAGCAGAGAAGAGACTTTGTAATATGGCAGTGAGTAAAAAGATGAGCAACACAATGCAAAATATTGTGATGCTTTGTGTACTCAGTGATTGGCTATATTTAAAGAGTCCTAAATTGAAAATGGTGTAATTTAGAGCATATATTCATTAGACATTTTCAACTTGTTTCGATGTCCCTATCGGTACATAAAATTTTATGAAGAAGTTTTTCACCCTGTATATGTTTGATAGTGTGTGTGTGTATGAATAATGGAAATTCCCTAACTGCTGGGTATATAGAGTTCAAATATGGCACAGAGATAACATTTAGGTCACATCTTTCATTGTTACGGTCATACCAAAAAAACTTTTATAGTGATGGAGCCGGAGCTAAAGCCCCAGTTTTAAAACAATGACGCCGGAGCTGGAATATACTATGGCTCTGGAGCTGGTGCCAGAGCCTAACCTATTTCAAGCCAGCTCTCCAGCCCTGTTAGTTTTTCCGACAATTTCTAGGATTGTATGGAGATGTTATATGTATGCAACTGAGATTTGTACGCAGGAAGAGAATCTGCCGAATAAATGAAGCTGTTCTAATTAGATCATCATTAGAGAATATAATTTGTATGCATGGCGTGTCAATTGCAAGCGTGGATTAGAAAAATTCGATGTTCATTTTGAACACCTATTCAGGTGCCATGATGACAATACGATCAAGGCGGGCGCTACCATTTAAGCAACTAGGGCGCAAGCCATGAAGAGGCAAAACTTCAATCTATGCTTTATTCATACTTTACCAAAATATCAAAATTAAATAGTGATATATGATTTAGGTATACTTTTTCCCCTCTCACACACTATTTTACTATTTAATTCTTAATTCTTTTTTGTTCCTTACATAAATGATTTGGACTTATTGCTATTTAAAATTCGTTTTAAGATAAAAATTTTTAAAATGTTAATATTTTAAAATATTAAATTTCGGTATTTTATAACTTTTTGGTATAAATGAATTATAACAGGAGAATTTTCAAATTAATTAAAAAAGAAAAGGAAAAAAAAATCTGTTTTTAGAACGATTGCTAAAAATCTCCCCAGGTTTCATGCCACTGCTGTGATGCCATTCTTAGTTTAACTATTAATTTAACCTGAAAGAAAAAAATTTTATTTTGTTTGTCAGTTATTTTTTCTATTATGTAAACATTTTAGTTTATGTGGGGATTTAGTGGATATTTTTCAAATGGAGTGACCACTACCACATTTGGAAAATATCCACTAAATCTGTGGAGAAAGTGAGGATTTTCGGGAAAGGATGTGAGGAAAAGGCAAAAAGCCGTCTAGCATGTGGCAACACTGGCTCATGTCGTTTTTTGAGACTTAGCCAAAGCTTTTCCCCTGCTCCACCTACTAGGGTACTACGGGGTACTTATACTTTAGCCAAAGCTTTTCCCCTGCTCCACCTACTAGGGTACTATAGGGTACTTAACAGCGAGAATAATCTCGGCTTAATCATTGCCTGCAACTAGGGGTGCACTCGCCTGACCACCACTCTGATTCACAAAGCGAACGAAATACGAATATGGAGGACTCGCTCAGGTTTTCTAGGCCTAAGGGTAAGAAGGCCGCATTCGTATCTCGTGCACCGTGTCGCCGAAGCGATCTTTAAGGGCCGAGAATCGCCTCCGTCCACAGAGGGAACGGAGACACTAGCGGCTGTGTATTTGCTACTGAGACTACCGGTAGCGACCGGAACTGTCCCCGAAGGGAAAGAAAACTCGACGGTTTTCTCACATCAAGTTCTCCCAAAAATGGGAAATCCTTAGGACACCAAAGCTGGGGCATAACCGTCGCGAGAATCGCGACAGCCCGCCGGAAGGTCGGAAGATTATAGTATACCCGAACCTTCCACAAGAGCAAAACCCTTACTAATAATCGCATCGGATGGGCGGAACTCATGACAACGAGCCGACCCAACTTGAAAAGGGGCGAGAATCTCACCGGTTCGATCACCAATGTAGCCCACTGTTTCGCGCCAGACTGGTGGGCCACCATGGAGACGATATCGACCGACGCCGTGAAATGGCCGGGCTCCTGGCACCATTCCGTGGCCGAATATCGGTCGGATCAACTCCCCGAATTTTTTATGATTCCCTAGGAAGCAATCTTCCCCGGCCTCTGGATGAACCCACTCAGCCCGAGCAAGGCCAATTTTTGGGTGGGCACCGCAACGGCTTCTATCCCTCCACCATTCATCCCTTCGGCACGGCCAAGGCCTTGGGATTGGGACCCTTATAGAGGACTCGTACCTCACGCAGGGCAAACGTCGGACCGATTCTTAATCCCGGATCCGCAGGGACTCAGACGATCGAGTCCCTGCGGATACAGAGCATCATCACTACAGAGCATCCATCAGCGAGGGATGGGTGCAGCCGTGCTCTATCGACCCTATAGGAATTTCTTCACTAGGGGCAGCTAACTGGGGGCCAGGGCTAGGGCCTTTCCCAAGCCGACCAGTTTTTTCTGGTGGATCTCTCTATAAGAAAGTCAAACGAGATCCGAGGGCGAATTATCCAGCTAGGACTTCCCACGGCTTGTCTACTCAGGGCACCACTCCCTTTCGACTCACCGTAGACACACCAGCGTCTGCACACGCCGAGCGGTCGTCTTCGCCAGAATTTCGCCAAGCATTTGACCTCTTAGTTTCTCCCTGTCACTATGGACGTATCGGCCCGGATATACAGATACAGGCATAGTGACAGCCGATAATCCCTCTCGCCACGTCAAGGCGGGCGTCCTCGAGAGGGTGTGGCAACACTGGCCGGCCCGAGGTTAGGTTAGTAGGCGCTAAGTTGTGAAATAAGGGGCGCACTTGTAAAATTTGCCTAAGGCACAAAATAATCTGGCACCGATCCTGAATACGATAAAATAAAAATTTTGTTTAACTACAATAATCTGCATTTTAAAATTGGTTTGACAATCATCATCATCATATATAATAAAGGAATAAGCGTGTGGTGTCCCCGTTTCTGCACATGTGCAAACTCCCGCGCCAGAAGTGTCGCCGTTACTATTTTCTCTCGCTTCGAATCTTTTAATTGCGTCTTCGGAAAAACTAAATCCAAATCTCATTATAAATTTTGCTTTAAATTATCATAGATTACTTCCTATTTATGTCTGTATACTTCTTTTTGTTATTTGACTTCAATTTCTGTCTTTTTCGACCGAAAAATGTTGACTGTTCCCCAGCTCGAGAGTTCAGTTTGCATTCGACGTGTCGAGGCTACATAAATGTTGCATTTAAAAAATATTTAATTTATTTCAGAATTTAAATAATATTTTATTCATTTCAGAAATTATGATTTTTTATTTTAAGATAAAAATTATAATTATTATTTAAAGAACTGAAAAGGTAAATCGATAGTTTGTTAGTTGCGAATTTCATATAAAGAAAATTTCAGTTTGGTCTGGAGAAAAAAACAAGCAAAAGCATTATATACAAGGTTAACGATATTAAATAAATGAAAAATCTCAAATTTGACAGATAAGAAACAAATGTTTCGTTTTTGGTCTATTTGGGCACATAGTGACCAGGGTCTAACTAGTATACAATGTTGCTAGAGTAAATCAATGTTTAATCGTGTACTGATTCCGTTTTAATTCCTATTGATAAATATAAATTGATAATTTCTAAACTTCGATTGATATGTGACGTAACTGCCGCATGCATTTTAACCTAACGTGGCGTAACTTCTCTTAAGCAGTTATCCTTCCATAAGCATGTAAAATTTATAAAAATTGAAAATACAAAAGGATAAATGATGTCACACTAAAAAATTTTTCTGTTAAAACTTTAAAAATTGCTCAGGATTTTTGTCTCAGTTTAACTTCCTCTTTGGTTTTTAGTTTCTATCTAGGCTTTTGAATTACCTGTATAGCTAAAATATAATAAATTTCTTAAGTATATAAATCCATATTTTTGTGCTATATGAGTTGTTAATTTTTCTCTGTCTATAATTTGAAATATCACAACACTTTTTTTAATACAAAGGCATTAAAATTCGTTGCAAAGAAAGAAATGTTGTTTTGGAACTCAACTACTATTTACAGATGCATTATCATTTTTGATTAAATAACATTGAGGCTATAATTTGTAAACTTCCATCTTCTCGTTAAACGAGACTCCTCTGACGTCATTGATAACCTAATAGCAGTAAAATATGGCATCGCACTGAGTTCAAAATAGTTATGATTTCAACGAAATTTTTAAATTACGCTTTATTTTCATTTAGATCTTTTGACTTTCTATTTATGTTAACATAATTTATTGTTTTAATAAATTTTAAAATCGTAATCAATTTTTTAAGATTAAAAAATAAAAAAAAAATTGCAACGTACAGTACTTACAGACAGGTGGCACGCTTTCGCTTGTTTCATGTTTATTGATATAAGTTGTGAAATGTGTAGTAGTATTGGATATTTTATTCATAAGTATGGCTTTTATATTGTACAGTGACTGTTAATATATTAAAAAATGAATTCGTTAATTTCCATTTTGTGTTTATGTTGGACATTAGTCAGTGGTATGAACGATATCACTTCTAAAGTGTTCGGAAAAGATACGTCGGGATTGTTAGCAGCATTTGGAGATTTCAATTCTGACAAACTAACTGATATATTCAGAATATCTAACGATAGAAGAACTGTGGATATTCTCTTTGGTCAGGAGGAAGAACCTTTTCTAAAAAAGTCATCTGTTAAATGCAGATTTGAAACTAAAACCATTATAACTAGTATTATGCCATCAGACTTTGATGGTGATAGTAAAATGGATGTGCTAGTTACCATTGTTACCTCAGATAGTGAGGATCAGACTACTGAAGTTAGGATATTATGGGGCAACAAAAGTAGTTTGGATTGTGATGATGATACTAGTTTTATCATGTTAGGGCAACCACTTGTATTGGATTATAATGGTGACATGATAGCAGATTTGTTTGGAATGAATGAAGCAGGAAACAAGTCTGTCTGGACATTTAATAAAGAAAGGAATTTTACCCAGCTATACTTTGATGACAACAAAACAAAAATTTCTATTCCTCATTCATGTGCCTTCACTGATTTGAATGGTGATATGGTTGCAGATCTGTTTGTTACTTGTGAAGATTCTATACAATACTGGATAAACAACCAAGGAAAATTTGAATTAAATATCACTCTTCCATATCCAAAGGATGTAGTTCATCGTGGACAGATTACTTTTGGGGATATGAATTCAGATGGTGCATTGGAAAAAATATTGCCAGTTTGTAAAGATCCTGGATGTTTATCATCATCAATTATGGTGTGGGATGAAAAAAAAGAGAACTGGGAAGAACTGTTTTCAGATTTCCAAAGAGGTAATGTTACTTGGGGATTTAGACCATTGGGTAAAACCACATTGGAAAAATCCACTTTCCCAATTACATTAAGAATGGCCGATTTTAACATGGACGGTTATCCAGATTTTCTAGGAATTGTGCAGTCAAAGGTAACAAATGTATCTAAAGCAATTCTTCTGACGAATGTTGAATGTTCTTCTTGCTCATTAGGCAGAACTCTTCATGCTGATTGGAATATAGCTGATTTAGATCACTTGAATAATATCCAAATGGCAACATTTTATGATATATTTCAAAATGGTAAAATGGACATCCTGCTAATAAGCCAAAATAAAGATAAATGGCAAATTAATGCTATAGAAAATATCTTTAGTTATGATGCCTATTTTATTAAAGTCCTAGTCTTAAATGGCTTGTGTTATATTGATTGTGCTGATGGAAATATTCCTTATGGGACCAATCATCCAGGATCTTTTATTAAATATTACACAACTAAATCAGATGGTAGCAAACGAAGAAGTTCTGCAGTTCAGTTGCATCAATCTGCATATTTTTCTCTTCAATTACCATACAGTGTTCTAGGTTTAGGAGAAACACCCAACTTTGTTGATAAATTATATGTGACCATTCCAGGATTTTCTAATGACAAAATTCGTCAACATGAATGGAACCAGATAATACCAAATTCCCAAATGGTGGTAATTCCTCATCCACCAGATAATCCCAAAAAATGGATAAACAAGCTATTTGTAACACCTAGCAGATTAGTAATTTTAACATTACTTGCTCTCGTAGGAACTTGCGTAGTGATCTGTATAATTATTGGTTTTCTTCACTGGAAAGAAAAAAGGGAAGATCGAAGAGAGAAACTGCAAGAGGCTCATAGATTCCATTTTGATGCAATGTAAACAAATATTAAAGCACTTATTTATAGAACTGAATTTGATTTAGAATGAATATTTATTAAACTGTTACAATTATAGCTGATATAAAGTGATTATTATATTAATGCCATGTTATAATTGAATATTAATTTGAACAGATTTCTGTTCTTATCATATGTGATAAAACAAACTTTAATATTGTTTATTGAACAAATCACAACTGTGATAAAAGTTATTTTTCAGTAAATTTTGTTAAAATAGATAAGCCTGTTAAAAGTTGCATTAAATTATCCATTCAACACAAAAAGAAAATTATGAAGTTATTACAGATGAAAGCACATAATAATGGATTAAATTATTCATTTATATCAGGTAATACTTGTCTAATATTTGTAAAAGCAAAATTCTTAAAAAGTTTTCACGATTCTAAAATTTTCATTATTTGTAGCACTCATTAAAATTTTAATATAGAGAATTGATTGATTAAATGTTGATTTTTATTGAAATTTTAATAAATTTATATTTAAATGAGATATTAGTAATAGATCTTTAATAATGCGAAAACTGTAGTTAACTGATTTTCTTATAGTGTGTGTCAGCAGTTTCCGACTTGTGAATCATTACCTCCAACAGGCTACACACCATATTTTTGATTCATTATAAAATTTCACTTAAAAGAATTAAGGCTATAATATATAATATTAAAGAGAATAAATATGAATCATAAAACAAAATAGTCTCAAATTACATATTTAAATTTCTGTTTTCAAATCACTATAATTTTGTTAAACATGTGCATAACACAATAGTATGAGAATGCATTTTATTTGTTAATTCTGCTGCACATGATATGTATGTATAAAGAATGGATTGTTGTAATGCCATGGCCTTCTGATACAGACATATCCTCTTTAATGCCATCCTACATTGTTAATGCCATTTATCTCTGGAATATTATTTAAAAAGTATGGATTAATTGTCAAATTTTTGAGTTTTCCAATCAATTTTTCTTTGAGTATATATATATATATAATAAATTTGATCATTTTGTGGCACATCCATCAGTAACTTAATTTTCTCTTCTAATACTGCTGTGGTTGGTGTTATATAATGCTCATTTGAATTAACTAACTTATGTGCTAAATTTTACTTTTCTAATTTTTATTATTCATTTAGCAATAAAAGATTTTGTATATATCCTAGCTTAAATAATCTAATAAACTGTTAATATGATCATAAGCAATTATAATGCTGGGAATATGTTTTTATTCAGACTATGTGTGCACATAATGGTCTGATGTATTGGTAGAATCCATTTTGTGTCTGATTTCTGTAATTTTTTGTTTGTAAGTTACTATGATGATGTATGAATGTTAATATTGGTAAAGAGATGCAGTAAATTTCTGATTACAAATAGATCAACTTAAATAACTTGGATGTCAAAACAGGGTATTTCATAAGTCAAGCACTATTTATATCCTTCATTTTATGAAGAATATCATTGCCAAACTATGCAAAATAAATTTTTTTAAGTTGAGGTGAATTATTGAAATTATACAATACAATACAGTATTATGATATTTAAAATAGTTAATTCCAAGTTTTCTTGCTTTATTTAAACATGACTATGAGAATGCTACAATAAAGATAAATGTGTATAAATTTAAAAACAGTAGATATAATAGATTATTCCTCAAATTCAATGTCTTATCTGAAAATAAGTTTTGCAAATCTATTATCAACAGGAATTTTTTTTCCTGAAGAATAAATACATTTTGGATAGGAAGATACATTCTTAAATTATATTTCAACATAATGCCCATTGATATTGATAATGTATTGTACTGCTTAACAAAGTTGAAGAAGCCCCCTCATAAAAGTTTGTGCTCTGGATATGGATAAAAGTTCAAACAGGTCATTTCACATCATTATTGCTAATGAAATGCTGCCCTCCCAGCATCAGCTTGAAAGTTGGAAGAAGTCCGAGTTGTAGAGAATTGGAGGCATTCCCACCCAACCTTGGGCAATATGGTTTTCTGTTGCTGCCACCATATGGGTCTTTTCGGTTATCATCAAGAAATATGGTACCACATAATCATTCATAGTGAATAACTGTCTATAATTCATTCTTCATACACATCTGTACACTATCATTTGTCCCCAGAGTATGGGCACATTCTGCACAGCACTCTATCATTTCCAAATACAGTCAATTCTCGCTATTCGCGGTAGTTACGTTCCATAAATTCTTCGTGAATACTGAACCTTTGTGCCTTTGGGAAATATGGAGTTAGGTTCCTGCGAACCTTTCTTCCCAACATTTTCATACTTGGTTTGTTTTTTTTTTTCTGTTTACAGACACCTTATTTAATTTGTATTACATTACTTATAAATAATTACAGTATATGCAATGTATAGTACAGTAATATCCTGAAGTTACATGATAGGTGGGACCAACGAAAATTGCATAAGTCGAGGTACAACTTTGCATATAAATACATATAAATTTGTTTAATTGGGACCAAGGACTAACAAAAACACTAGTTTAGAAGAAAAATTTTTAATAAAGTTGCAGTTCTTTATACATATTAATATCAAATATTAAAAAAATAAATGAGTTACATAAAAAATTATTCACTTTTATTTAATTATCACACCATAATTTCAGCATTTTTTCCATCTCAGCAATAATACCATGACATTTATGAATTATGCTTGAGTTCAAGGATTGAGCATTTTTCACTGTATCAAGAATTCTTTCATCATCTTTTATGATTGTTTTTATTATGGATTTCGGTAGCTCAACTTTTGCCAATTCACAAATTTTCATTCTGTTATCAAAATCCTTGATAATGCAAAGTTTACATTCCAACGATATCGTTTTCCTTTTCTTACTAGGTGCAGGTGAGTTAGATTGACTTTGTTTGAACGACATAGTTTTTTAAGAGTTTATAAAACATATAACCAAACAATCTTAACTTTTGTTGATCATAGAATCCTAATTGTGCAAGTAGAGTTCGCGCGAAATGCGTCCAATGTGCATCACAGCAAGATAGCATGCAGCAGTGTTCCAAACGAAAAAATCGAGAACCGCGTAACTCCGAGTTTGCATAAGTCGGTGTATTACTGCACTATATATAGTATTATAATTACAGTAATCTTTATTTACTTTTTAAAAACATTAAGAGTACTATATACAGTGTTATAATTACAGTAATCTTTATTTAATTTTTAAAAACATTAACAAGTATTATAATTACAGTAATCTTAGTTAATATTTTTAAAAATTAAATATAGTATTATAATTACAGTAATCTTTATTTAATTTTTTAAAACATTAACTACATTGATTGATAGTTTTTTGATGTTGCAAGATGTTTGATGTGACAGCTGATATATTGTCTTTCTAAACTGTCAGCCTTGTCTGCATCACTTTTTGCCTCAGATCTAAAATTTCAGTGTAAGGAGCAAATGTGCAGAAAGTTAGGCATCTAAATTTGAGGCTGCATTCAAGCATAGGGTCACATTCTTCTATGGGACCTGCGGACGATATGAACAGGCATATTTTTGGCCTGCCTTTGGTCTGTGGAGTGAACAAGGATAGGTAATGAGAAATTTTCTGACAAACCGATTCAGAGACTACATTTGGTAACAAACAACTTCCTTTATTAGAGAGTTTACATTGGTAACAGTATTTTTGCTGTTCAGCAGGAGTCCGCAAATAAGCGTGAAAGCTCCGCGAATAATGAGAATTGACTGTATTATAAATCATGTAATATGCAAGCTCAAAACCAAATATCATATATTGTTAGAGAAAGGATGCCTATACCAGTATGATATATTTTACCTCATATGTCTACTGCCTCCAAAAATATATAAAAACAAAACTTATTTTCATACTATCTGTAATATAAAGTGGAAATCTGAAAGCACTTACATAAATGTTATGACAATACTGCCTACTTCATTTGAGGAAGTAATGCTTTCATGTATAATATGAATGAGTCATATATTAAGAATTAAATAAAATAATGAGAAGCAGACATTTTGCAATCTTATTTTGTTAATAAATTTTCTTTCTCAATTAGTGAGTGTTAGTAATAGTTTTGTTAGTAAATTTTCTTTCTCATCAGTGTTTTTCAAACTTATTTCTATGAACAACTCTATAATATATACAAAATTTACTAATGCCCTCACCTTAATATTCTGCAAATATGAAGAGGAAATATAAAAACAAAAATTGGTATTATTGATAATTTTTATAAAAATAATATTTGATGAATTAATAATTATCTAACATTAAAAGAATAACAATTAAAAAATGTATTTGTCATTAAAAAATTTAATTTGGAATGAAACATAATCAATGAGAAGGATGCACTTGATATATATATATATATATGATATGATATTAAATGGCCAAAATCAGGTTCAATATTTGTAAGCTGCAGTTGTAAATCCCTACATTTCACAATATTCACACAATGATACAATTACATACATTACAAAACCCAGTAAAAATGGTACAGATCAATAGGGGATTGAGACAAAAAATATCCCTAATCTTTCAAATGCCATAGATTGAAAAGTTATAGAAGCTAAATATTTCACTGGCAGCATAGGTAGCAAAGCATAGAAATGGGATAAATCATGCAGCACATTGTAGCAAGGCAAAGCAGTGTGAAATCACATGTACTATGAAACTTTCAGCCTATCTATCTCATTAACCTTTGACCTTTAGCCCCTAGTTCACTAGGGATATTTTCGTATGTTGACACCCCTATTGATCGGTACCATTTTGATGGTTTTGCAATGTTTTATATAACCTAATGATTTCAATCACTAATGTTGTGTGACCAATGTTATATTGTATATTAATATGCAATGCAACATGACAACTGAATCATTCCAGCCATTTGCAACGACCCCTGCTACTTGACGCTCCCTCTAATGACCCAGTTGCTCCCAAGAGGACAATATGGCCAACTTTGAGAAACACTGCTACAGTATATTCTTTATAATTGTATTAATAGTTTTGCATGAATTACTAATAATAAATTTATTCACAATTTATTTATATAAAGTTTTGAAATTTATACAAATATAATTATTTTACCCCTTAAAGCAATTTTTAGTTTGCTGGAAATTTTACTTTCTTTGTTGCTATATTCATGCTTGGGAATTTGTTTTATTCTTTTTCACATTCAGTAAATTTAATTTTTCTGCTTCATATGAAGAGGAACCTTATCTTTCACTTATAATTCTATATAAATATTGTATATTAAATATAAATGAACATATAGGTAACCTTCATATAATACAGTACTTCTATAATAGTATTTTGCTCTAACACAAAAAATTGCAGCAACATTCACAAAATTTGATATTTGTAAAATATGGTTTCATTCTAATACAATTTAGAATTTGCAATAAACATTAAATCTGTATGATACTGTTTTGTACAAATATTTTACAAAATTTTATAGAACTAGTGTTATACAAAAGTTGCCAGAAATTTACAAGTATTTGATTTAATATCTTCATTTTCAATTGCATGAAAATTTGATTAATCTTCTAGAAATTTCATAAAATATATTCTTTGCATGAATTTCCTCTCAAATATTTTAAATCTTGGCTGCTCCAAGCGTTAGATATTTTTATATTGAATTAAGTCAGTTCAAGGTAAAAATGTCCTGATCCAAATGAAAAATGAATTGGGAACAATTGAAAAAATCAGCAGTTTATAAAGATATATTTTATGCATAAAAGAATAAAATTAACTATAACATAACTAGACAGAATAGAATAAAAAAAATTGCTTTATCAGAACTATTTAAAATATTTTCATTGCTTGACATTAGTTCTTAAGAAGTCCATCATCTTTCAAAATTATCTAACTTGTAAGCCAGTTTCCCATTAATCAATACTGTAAGTCGATAATTATCATAGTTCCAACTACAGAGCAAATCTTTTAGCTATCATTTGACATATTTATTGTATATTCTGACTCCAAGTTTTGGGCGTATGGAAATCAGAAAATGTATTGAATTATGCATTAAGTAATTATTAGAAAATATACTTGAGATCATAACTGCCAAATTTTAGATATTTTGGTATAATGAAATGAGTAAAAAATGAGAAATTTCAATAGGTTCTCTACCTATGAGTAATAATTATCTAATATTAAAAGCATTCTAATGTTAGATATTCATGTAAGCTGAAAACTGATATCAACAGAACAATGCTGATCTACAGAATGTTGCATAAAAGTAATGAACATAGATATGAAAATTTGAAGTAATAAGAAATATTTTTGGAAAATATAAAATTATTTAATAAATTTTTTGTTTTATCTTAGCCAACACAGAAGAAAGACATATCTGTAAATATCTGAAACTGTATAAAGCCATAAATTTTTATAGTAAATATAAATAGAATATTTATATAAATATAGTTTAGAAAAAAAGATGTCTTTAATAATAATTTAAAAATTACTTATAAGGGTACTGTATTTAAAAAGTTATTAATTTTACTCTATACATAGAAATCTGCTATAATCTATGCATAAGTTGATCTTGTAATTTATTTTGAAAATGGTCAAAATTTCTTCAGTATATACCAGGGGTAGGCAAACTGTGGTCCGTGAGCCACATGCAATTTATTAGTTTGGTTTCCATTCTTTGAGATTTGTCCCAATTAAGTGGAATCCACTATATTTCTTTTCAATTGCTCCACCTATATTCAACTCAGCCTATGTTCCTATATGATATTTTGTACTTGATCCTGCTTTCCTCTATTTATAGTTTAGTTTTTTAGTTTGTTCTGGGACATGATGATAACATTATCTGATTCTTTAGATATGCTTTGGTTATGCAAATTTTATTCTAAACTTTTTAGCATATCTCATTTTCAAAAAAGTGGAATGGTAGTCTATTATATTCTATATATTGCTTACATTGTATTATGATAGTTTTTATGAAGTGATATCTTTACTATCAACAGTTGATGATGATGATGATGATGATGATATTGTAATAGCCTTTAACATTATTACTATAATAATTTTGCTAAAAATATCATTTTTTTTAATTGGAAAATTTTTACATTTTAATTTTTATTTTAATATAACTGTGCAATTCAAGATTATTCATATAGGAGAATGCATGTGTATATGTGCATATATGTATGTATGCATGTCTCTATATATACACTAGTGGCAAAAATTGTGGAAACCTGAGGTTTGATGGCTTATAATACCTTTTTTTTCTTTTTGGAGTAATACCATAAAATTATATATCATTGGAATTTATATAATTTAATCAAGAATGTAATACAATAACTTTTATGGAGAATTTTTTTATTAGAATAACAATTATAAAGAAGAAAAGTGAAAAACACAGAAAAAATGGAATATACAAAAATTCTCACCATGTAAGTTAATGTACTTAGTTGGGTAACCTTTAACATTAATTATGACCTTACATGCCTTCCCATGGAGTGAACTAAGTTTTTATATTCTGCAACTGTTGTTATGTGAAACCAAGATTGAATTATTGCTTCTATTAATTGGGTTTTATTGCTTGGTTGCTTCTGATCAACAAGTTTCTTCAGTCAGCTCCAATAGATTTTCGATTGATTTAAGGTTTGGGCTATTCCCAGGCCATTCCAACAGTGGAATATTATCATCTTGAAACCACTTTTTGCATACAGTAACAATATGACATAGAGTGGAATCCTGTTGAAATATAAATGCTTCATTATCTTGGAAAAGATCATGTGCAGAAGGTTTTGGTTTGGGCTCAAGTATTTCATTTATGCATTTTTAAGCATTTATATTTCCTTTAATCATGCAAATTTTGCCCATACCTTTTGATATCATGCAACCCCATATCATAACACTAACTGGGTGTTTCACAGTACGTGTAATGCAATCAAGATGCAAAGCTTTTCCGATTCTTCTATGTATCTTATGACATCACTACCAGACAGGAAGATTTTGGTCTCATCACTCCAAATAACATTGTCCCATTGTTCCACTGTCTGTTAACATGGGTTTTATCCCTGTTTAATCTTTTCAACTTTTGTTTGAGAGATAAAAAGGCTTTTTTGTGGAATTCTAGCACTTAAACCAAATTCTTGCAGTCTGTACCAAACAGTTCTTGCACTCAACTTCAGATTTCATTGTGCCATTTTATCTTGTATGTACCCAGATGATTTTCTTCTGTCATTTAGACATAGTCTTTCAATTCTTCTATCATCATTTGCTGTTGTCACCTTTTCCTGTCTTTACCAGTCTGGTTTTGTAGTGATTGAGTCTCCTTACACCTCTTCAAAAATTTAGAAAAGCCATCTTTGGTTAAATTTCCACCAATTTTTCTTCAAATTTTTTTTTATAAGTGTAGCCTTGTTCACTTAATATTACTATTTTAGATTGCTTTCTGGCTGACTAGTCAGCTCTTTGTTCCATTTTTTTAATTTTATTACATTTTACAAGTTCACTAAATGAAAGAACACAAAAAAAAACCTAATCAGTTTGATAGCAGTCACATAACACACTGACAAATGTCCTCCTCTCAGCTTCAATACATGACATCAATAGCTACTATGATCTTATTAGCTCTCTAAACATTCATGCTCATTAGCTACATTCGAATGAAGAAAAACTACTACTTATCAATCTATGCAAGTTGTACTTCTTTTTTCTGGTTATTTGGCTATAACATTTCTTAGAATACAGATAATTGAACAAACTTTGTTGCATTATATTCTAGATTAAATTATCTTTCCATTGATATATAATTTTATGATATTAGTCAAAAAACAGTGGTCTTATAAACCATCAAACCTCAAAAACACTTTTTTCAAAAAGTTTCCACAATTTTGGCCATTAGTGTATATATTTATTTTTTTGATAATGTATTTAAAATATCCTAGTTGAACAAATCATTTTTTGTACATATCCTCATAGGATATATGTACAAATTATTAAAATTTTATACAGACAAAAAAATAAACTTGATTCTGTAATGTTTTGATCCCTTCTTTAGACTTCTCAGCAATTATAAAATTTTATTCTAATTGTATAACTGCTAACTAAAACAGAATCATAAAAATTCTAAGAATATTCAATGAATATGACTTTATTTATTACAGAATAAAGTTTTATACATTTTTGATTCTTTTCACCAACAATGCTCACTATAGTTACTTCCTGCTTATGCAGTAATACAGCCAGAAAAAAAATACATCGTACACATATCCTCATAGAAAAATAGAAAATTGCATATTTCATAAAACTAGAAATAAGTTCATGCATACAATGCTAATAATCATTAAAAATATATTTGTGAAGTTAAAATTGAAATATAGAATAATTTTTGATTTTAAATTAATAAATATTATTTTTTACTCCTTATTAGTACTATATTTATGAATTTGTTTCAGGATTTTATGGTTATGCAATGTTACTATTAGTAAATATTATATCTCTAACAATGTAATTTAGATTCAACATATACACATTGCAAAAATTGCTAAATAAATAGATTTATGCAATAGAAATAAAAGACTATTGATATATGGATAACATGGTCACAATTCCAGTTGTTTTATCTGTCACTGATGCTATCCCCAGAATATTATACTAAATCTACAAATACTAGATTTACACAGGAAAATCTATAGCAAATTGTCTCTTTCTGTAGTTCTATCTTTTTATAGAACTATAGAAAGCAACAATTTTATGCAGTTCTAGCAAATTCAGAAAATTTCTTAATATAGATATTACACAATCAATATTTTACATGAATGCATTATAATTTTCTTTTTTCTCTATTTAGTAAGTTGTCCAATACTTGACCTTTACTCATACAATAATTTTAGTCAGACATTATTTTGTATAAGAAATTTTCCAAGCCCAATAATAATTACAGAAATTATATTTTTATTAGACTATTACTAAAATTTTAATTTAATTAATATTAAAAACATTTTTATAGAGAGTATCCGAAATGTTTTGGGAAGAAATGTAAAAATTTCTTTAAAATGTTTGGTAAGAATGGAAACAAAACCTGATAAAACAGAAAATCGTGTCTTGGTAAGTTTTAAATTCAGTAATTTGATTTTTTTTAACATATACTGTATTAAGAATTTAAATTTTTTATGTTAAAACAATATAAAAATTAATGCTTTTCTAATGTTTTTTCCTTAAGCCAGTGGTCTCAACTGGCAGCCTGTGGGCTGCATCCAACCTGCAAAGCAATTTTGTATATCCCATGAAGATGTTTTAGTTATTTGTTTAAATACATATTACAATCAGAAAATTATAACAATTTAATGTTAATAAAACTGTTTTATAATCTCATAATTGCAAATAAATATTTTCCTTTCGTAGTAATTTTGTTTAAAAATATTTAGCCCTTCATTACTTTTAAATAGCACATTGGCCTACAAAGCAATTTGAGTTTGAGACCACTGCCTTAATATATATGCAGATATGCAAAAATTATTAGCATTTTTAGCAATAAATGAAAAGAAATTTTCATATTAAACAGAATGAAATTTAAGTATTTTTTAAAGTACAGGCATTACAGTATTTTGTAAAATACAAGCAACTTTGCTTTACAACACTTCTCAATTATATTTCATATTTTATTTTATAGCTCAGAAGGAAAATTGTCTGTAATTAATCATAAAATAATAATTAGATTAGGTATATAAAATATAAATCAGCAATTTCTGAAAAATTAGAGGTGTGAAATCTTCTGAAAAATTAAAGGTGTGAAATCTGATATTGAATCTGGCTCCAAGGTGGTAAGCAAATACTTTACCACTCAGTTATCCAGCTGAGTTTTTAGGCTTAGCACTTATTGTGCACTTAATGAATGATAGGGTATAAATATGTTTTTAGTTCTCTATATGTACTAGCAAATGAAAAAAGGCTAAGATTTGCTTTACAGCATTGGTTTGGAATGTAACTACTGTAATTGTAAGATATGCCTTTACTAAAGTGACCAGATTATACAGGACTGTCCCAGATTTGAGTTGTTTGTCCCGCAATGAAAACTGACCCTGATTGGACATGTAACATTTTTAACATTTTCATAATGGCACAGAGTTGTCATTTCCTCTACTTCATACTAGATGACACTATTGTTATTAACTGGCAACAAATGTTTCTACTTATGTACAAGTATTGAAGATAATAAAAATACTATTATGGAGTTGTTACAGAAATAACCGATTTAAAATTCAAATTAAAAGAAAAATGCAGCCAAGCATAGAAATGTTGAAAGCAATATTACAAGTTAAGTGCAATTTTTGTAATTCCTCTGAAGAATTTTATATTATTTCAAGTAATGAAGATTTATTAAAAATTTCACTCTGTGAAAAAATACATATAAATAATGTAATTATTTATATATTATTATTTGTTATATTGATGGTTATATCTATATAGGCCTAGTCATTTTTGATATTTCTTGTATCGAGACTGTTATTTTCTGGGCGGTTAAGTTTTTGTTATGAAAAGAACGTGTTTTTAATTTTTTTTTAATTTATCGGATGTATATGTTGTTTGTAATTTTTATATTAATAAACATAAAAAGATAGATCCAAGACATTTTAATAATACACAACTAAATGAATTAAGAAACTGGTGTCCTCACGAACGTGTTAAGCATTTTTTTTATTGTTATTTGGACATGTCCCTTATTCCAACATAAAATATCTGGTCACTTTAGCCTTTACCATATTTATTTTTATAGTTTTTTTTACTTTTCTGTCAATTTTCTCAACTTAAAACAGAGTGCAAAAATTGTGATAGCAAAGAAGAAAAACCAAGCACTATGCAGAAATAAAGGTTTTATTTCTGCATAGTGCTTGGTTTTCTTCTTTATTCGGATTAGTTGCAGAATGTCTACAACTTTAGTAATTGTGATAGCATTTTTAGAGAGCATTTGGTTTTAATTGAAACTCAGCTTTTAATTTAGGCCAAAATATTAGATATAAAATTGAAGTATTTTGGAATTATTGATAATATATTCATAACATTCATTAACATTTATAAAAAAAATTATATATGGTTTCATTTACTTAAATTTCTATTCTTGTTTTATTGAATAGTTGCCATTTTGTTTAAAATGGTAAGTTGACTAGACAATTTTCATTTTGGAACTCTTGTATAGCTACTATATTTCTTCATGTCTTATAAACTATTGGAATAAATGCTTAATTTGCAACTCATTTATATATGGAGACATGTAATATCATCATATCAGAAAATTTTCACTTTTTTCAAAAATACAATTGACATTCTCATATGCCTAGAGATATCCATTTGAAAAGCCTTCTTGAAATGTGAACATACTGCCTCCATTTTTTTCTATGATCTTCAAACTGGAGGTTATATATGAACTGATCAATTTTTATAAGGAACTTTCTCTATTATTGTGTCTTCTATATCCAAGTTAGTTTTGTTTAACTTCTTTCTTATATGAAGATGTATCTGGCCAACCTTAGAATTGAGCTTTGAACTCACTACCTGGATCCTCCAAAGTGACCATTTTGGAGAATTTGGGTTCTGAAATCCACATTTCCAGTTTTTCAGGAAAGATCAGGCTTGGGTTGTTGAACCCTATCTTTCAATCTTCTAGTTGCCTCATTGTGAGTGTTTGGTAGCGAGTAGTGGTCTCTAAAAGGGCTGCTGTCAATAATTTTCCAAATATTATTCAGCAAGATATTTAATTTAAAATTAACCTAATCTCAATTTATTTTAAAAATAAACAGCAGCTTACTTAAATGTGAAATGCTTATTTTATATTGATGGCTTCCAAATCTATATTAAATCATAAAAGTTAACAGTTATTCTGATGAAATTAAGCCAGTTTTCCGAATATCTTTGCATCGAAATGCTATGACAAATAAGATATTAACTAAAAGGTTTCTAATTTGATCAGGACAAATTTTTATTTTAGATAGTCAAAAAATTATTAAATTAAAAAAAATTAATCACAGCTCATTAGCAAGTATGGATTTTTTAATTAATCAATAGATGGAACTATCTTAGCCCAAATTTAATTAATTATAAATTAAATATCCATAATCCAAAATGCTTAGGACCAAGAATGTTTCAGATTTGCAGAAATAGATTTTTCCAGATTTTGGAATACTGGCAGTTCCTGACCTAGGTAGATCTGATGGTACAGCTCCGGCCAAAATGTTTGTCACTTTCAACTAGGCGCTGGAAACCGGAAATCAGATTGGCTACAGTTTCCAATCCACATACCATGCTGCCTACATTGAGTGCATACAGCTCCGGCCAAAATGTTTGTCACTTTCAACTAGGCTCTGGAAACCGGAAATCATGATCGACTACAGTTTCCAAATCCACATACCGATGCTGCCTACATTGAGTATGCTACAGTTTCCAACCCACATACCGTGCTGCCTACATTGAGTGCGTTAGACATCCGATCTACCGTGCTGCCTACATTGAGTGCGTTAGACATGTCCCACACAGATGGGGAGGTGGGTTACGCAAAGCATGCGAGGTAAATTGCCAAGACTGATTGGTCTAAAGTATTATCATTGCAGCATTACTTTTTTATGATAAGGCAACAGATGGTTTGAAACCAAACCATCTGTTTATAAGAAAGTAATATTTGAAAACAGTTTAAATACAAGTATATCATTACAAATGTTTTAGTTATTTTGTATAAAAAAGAAATATGATAATTTATAACTGTAATAATTGGAAAGATGATCATTTCTCGCGAAATTCAAA
>AYEL01074462.1:0-22338 GCA_000484575.1 Olivierus martensii | reverse complement strand
GTTTTTTATTATCTATTACGAAAGCCATAATATTAGTCCGCCATTCGTTTTCTATGAAAACTTTAATATTCATTTTAAACACGTCACAGTTCTCTCGCCACTATCAGAACCCTACCCCTCGTTGCTAGCGAACTACATAATGGACGATCCCTCCGCCAGCGGATTAGTGCCTACGTTACCGAGGAAACTAATGCATGCTGAAGCTGAGTATTGTAAGGAAGCCGAACGTATCCGGTGAAGTGACAAACATTTTGGCCGGAGCTGAACATAGATCTGTACTTATATAAAAAATCCCGGTAAGATTCTACTTTAACTGCCTGGCGTTTTTTTTTTTGCATCTGACCTTAATTTGATGTGAATATGAATAATAAGCCCTGAGTATTGTAAGGAAGCCGAACGTATCCGGTGAAGTGACAAACATTTTGGCCGGAGCTGAACATAGATCTGTACTTATATAAAAAATCCCGGTAAGATTCTACTTTAACTGCCTGGCGTTTTTTTTTTGCATCTGACCTTAATTTGATGTGAATATGTTATAGCATGCTTTAATGCTTATGGCTTTTTTCATTCTTTATAAAGTAGATATTGATATGCATTTGAATGCATAACAATATTGACTTTAATATGTGCTACGGTACCATGAAAACACAAGTCAGTCAAAATAGAATCTTACCAAAATCCGAGTAAAGACAAAAATATTCTGATTGTAGAGGTTAAAACTATAATGCAGAGATACATTTCTTTGCATTATAGCTTTATCTACTCCAAGATGATACGTGATTGCTTTATTATATCATTTATTTGTTAATTCTTTAATATAACTATTAATTAATGTTATATCTTTGTGACACAATATAAGGCATTTGGATTTGGAAATAAGATACTATTTTATTAATGTATTTATGCAGTACACTATGACTGTGGATTCACTATTGTATCATCTTTCATGGCATAAATAGTGAGTCATAGTCTTATTCCAAAAGATTTCTTGTTATCAAAGCAATGTTATGGATTTCAGAATATTTTGAAATTTCAGATTGAGATTCTCAAACTATATTAATTACAATAATCAATACAATAATAACTATGGAAATTCACAGTTAAACTGAGGTAGCTAAACAACACTAGTGGAATAATTTGCAATTAATAAATTATAAATTCAAAAATCTGTAATTTGTGAATTTGTAACTTAGAATTAACTTAACATTCAGAAGAAGGTCTTCTAAATGTTAAATTGCCAATATGCTCTATAAATATTGCCAATGAGGTTAAGATGCCTTAGATATGCAATAATGAGTGCTAGGAGAGATCTCTTTATATTAAAAAACAAGATTGCAAATATAGAATCCCAATTTATAATCCTTTGCCAAAAAAAGCTTTCAGAGTATTTTTATTGAAATTTACAGTTATAATAAATCAATAATTGAATAAATTGATTTGAATTATCATAGGATTAAACTTAACAGATCCCTTGCCATTCTTCTAACATTCTCTAACATAAGACTTATTGAGAGAATTTTCAGACAGATTTTAAATTAGATAAATTATTGGGCTTCATACAAGGGCTTTTGCTTTAGTAAAAGAACATTGCCTTTGTTCATTTCTATCATTTTTATGTTTATTGTCTTCAGGGTGCCTGTGTAGGGATATATAATTTAAAGCTTTCTAGAAAATCTACAATTTTGCCTATTTAATGGAACACTATGTGAAGAATCAAACCCAAATCTTTTTTATTTCTATTTTTTTATTAATATTTTATTTAGTTAAGGGTAAAGATACACACCTGACTCAGTTTTTCAAAACTGACAATAAGAAACAAAATAGTTTCACTTTCAAGAATTCATATCATGACATCGTCCAATCTGAATAAAGTCACTGGGATCTCATAGTAAAGTTAAAGAATTGTCTCTGTTTGATGGAATTATAAACATTATAAAGTTAAATTATAGTAATTGCAAAGATTAATAACTCGAATGCCAGTAATATTCTGAATAATCCATTTATATGTATAAGTACTCTAATTTCTTTTGCCATTTTGTTCTAATTATACATTCATGAATACTTTGACAAGTGTAAAGTCCATTCATTAGTTGTATTTTAATATTAGAATAATTATTTTTTTCGGAATTTATTTATGGATGTTTAACCCTTAAAACTCAAATGCCAACTCATTATTAGAAAGGCTGTTAACCTGTTTGCATTCCATTGTCAATTATGGTTTGAGAATGAATTTTTATACACTGAAATGTTTACAAAGAAATCAATTCAATATTTATAAAAAAACAAATATAATATTTTAAATAAAACAAAAATTATGATTCTAACATAATTTTTACAATATTTATTACCGTTCATTTTATGTATTACCTGCTTATACTCAGAATTAACCCAAATTCAAATAAAGCACTACTTAGCAGTGGAGAAAATTTCCCAATGAGTTTTTATTTCAAACAAGAACTAACGTTTTTGGCCTTCATGACGGCCATCATCAGGTTCACCAATTTAAATTCGTACAGAGTTCCTCTGATACAGTACAGGAACTCTGTACGAGTTTAAATTGGTGAACCTGATGAAGGCCGAAAACGTTAGTTCTTGTTTGAAATAAAAACTCATTGGGAAATTTTCTCCACTGCTAAGTAGTGCTTTATTTGAATTTGGGTTAATTCTGAGTATAAGCAGGTAATACATAAAATGAATATTTATTACAATTATTTAATTAAAAATTATGATTCTATAAATTTTTACAATTATTTGCAATTCACCCTTAACTAAATAAAATACTAATAAATTAATATAAATAAAAAAGGTTTGGGTTTGGTTCTCACATAGTGTTCCATTAAATAGGCAGATATTCTGGAAAGCTTTAAATTACATATTGTAATAAATAATTGTTATTTTAATAAACAATTTATATTTACAATTATTTATTAAAAATTATGATTCTATAAATTTTTACAATTACAGTGTAACCTTGTTATCTCAAACCTCTCTATCTCGAAACCCTTGATATGTGGGAAAAAATTTTTTCTGTGCACTTTTGGCATTAAACGAATGTAATTTCAGTAGTTATCTCGAAATATTTTCTTCAAAATTCTCACTATCATGAATTAATTTATAATTTTTGTTCTAGAGAAATTAAAAATACTTGTGAATTTTCCCTGGCTTTCGGAGCTTAAACAAAGGATTTAAATTTAACAAAAGAATGTAAATGCACTACCGATAACCGGAACAGGAACTTTTTTGTGCATGCTTGGAACACTGAACATGCCATGTTAGAAGCATTGGTTGATTATTTGCTTGTAATATGCTTCTCTTCCTAGCATGATATTGTTGCTGTCTTTCTCGACTTTTCCGACGTAATTTTTCTTCTTGTGATTCCATTTTAAACTTATAGGGAAAAAATAATATCAGCATAGTAGTCAAAATGTATCTAAAAAAAACTAAAATAAACATGCTGATAACAATTTTAGTTTTGGTAAAATACCACCGAGACAAATTAACATTTGTATATATTAGGTATAATTAACATGTGGCTTCACTGATCTTGAAATAATTCCATCAAATTCATTAAATTTAAATCACTATTTTATATTTAATTGGAAAATTTTGATCCAGCTATAATATAACTTCTGAAGCCATCTGCATATACTATAATTATACTGTATAGTATATTTTATATTAAAATTTAAATCACTATTTTATATTTAATTGGAAAATTTTGATCCAGCTATAATATAACAATAATCAGCTATAATAATCAAGTCTGCTGAAATTCATATTTTAACGTAAGAATTATACTTTCATCAAAATTGATGCAAAAAAAAAAATTGTATCGATTGGTCTAATGTGCTCAAACGAGATTATACATTATATTTATAATTGCCTACAACCACGTGGAGTCAATCTACTCATTAAGCCTAACAAAATCTAACTTATACTAACTTATTTAATATATTAATAAATAGAAATATCGGATTAAATATTAAAAGATATAATAAATATCAAATTAAATTAGGGACTACGCATTTAAAATAAAATTATACCACAACATACCTTTGAATATATACAGGTAGACCTTGATTAGTGCAAATAATGGGTTCCATGAAATTCTCGCACTATTCAAATTCACACTATTTAAGTATTAACTATATGTAAAATATGGTAATTTGTTCTTGCTTTGTGAGATTCCAGCCATAAACCAACTCACGATGAATAATCATAATACTAATTTAAGAAATATTTATTTTCATATTTTACATTGCTGTTCATCATCTAAATCATGGCTGTCCAAAAGGCGGCCCACCAAGCCATTTTGTGTGGCTCGTGAGGCTTTCATGATTTGTGATAAATATTACTTTTTATGTTTTTTTCACTTTTATTTATTACTTTTTTAAGAGATTAATAAAAAGAATCCTAAAATTGAATTATATTAACTCAATTAATTAATTTTTTTTAATTATTAGTAATTATTTAATGATCAACAAGCTATTGATGACATCACATTTTTAGAAGACGTTCAATCACATCAATTTTAGTTTTACCTATTTCAGTTTAAAATACAGTCACAATTCAAAACTTTACTTATTTTTTGGTTTCTAACACACATCATTTCAGTGATTGTGAGATTCTGTTTTAATTTTATTTTACGTTTTGATTTAATTTTATTTTTATTTTACCACGAATTCGTTGTATTTGTGAAATGAGTGAGAAAAAACGCAAAATAGAAAATGTAAATCGAGTATATTAGTAGCGGTGGGAAAATGACTTTTTCATAACAAATAACATGGGTAAACTGCTTTGTTTAACGAATGTTTTCCTAACTTTTGTGATTTTAGTCAGAAAGTAACCCCAACGTTTAGTAGTACTTATTTGTGTGAAAGTGCATTTTCTAACATGAATATGGTTAAGAATCGATTCAGAACCTGCTAAACTGCTTTGTTTAACGAATGTTTTCCTAACTTTTGTGATTTTAGTCAGAAAGTAACCTCAACGTTTAGTAGTACTTATTTGTGTGAAAGTGCATTTTCTAATATGAATATGGTTAAGAATCGATTCAGAACCTGCATTGGAGATTCTTCTTTAACAGAAATGGATGTAAATATCCAGCCCTTGTAAATGCTTTTGCCTGCCCTTATTTATCACATTAAATAGGTACATACATACTATTTTTATATTTTTTAACTGTTTATATTTTATAACTTTTTGTTATCGTGTTTATTGGATGCAATCTGGTAAATATAATTTTGTAATAAGGTTTGCTAATCTGGAAATAAAATTGGTTTCCAAAAAGGGTTATATTTATTCCATTTGTTGAGACAATACCGTATCAAGTACAAAAGCCCTGCTCCCTTTTTTGTAACTGCGGCCCTCCATATCTCTAGTAAACACGGCTATGGTCCTTGGGTTCATTATAATTGGACAGCCCTGTCTAAATTAATAACTTACCAAATTGCATTTCATACCATCATCAAACCAACTGCCAAATCGAAACCAAATGAGCAAATCAAAAGCAGAAGTTGTGCATCGCTTTTATGTCACTCAGTCACATCCATTTTTTGCTTCAGGAACTTGAGTGCCACTTTTATGTCGCTCAATCACATCCATTTTTTGCTTTAGCAATCACTAACCTCTTCTTTTTTCATTTCCTGTTTTATCATCAAAAGTGTTTTTCTTTTTACCCATTTCGATACTTTTTAAAAGAAAATTCTGGGCTATATAGTATGTATATGATGATAAAGCTGAATAATAATAATGTTAAACAGCTAACGGCAAAAAGCCCATCTTTCTGATGTTTCATTCACCCCTTCAAAGCCAAGTGACTATTCTTGGGCTGCTCCTCATCCAGTTTTACTAACTGAAAATTAACATTAATTTGTTAATTGACATCATAAAATGGTACTAACCGAAAATTAACATTAATTTGTTAATTGACATCATAAAAGAGAATGGACTACTAACCGAAAATTAACATTAATTTGTTAATTGACATCATAAAAGACTTGAAAGCCAAGTGACTGTTCTTGGACTGCTCCTCGTCCAGTTTTACTGCCCTTCAAAGCCAAGTGACTGTTCTTTGACTGCTCCTCGTCTGGTTTTACTAAACAAAAATTAACGGTAATTTGTTAATTGACATCATAAAAGGAGACGGAGCAAGTGACTGTTCTTGGACTGCTCCTCGTCTGGTTTTATTAACTGAAAATTATGTGACTGTTCATGGACTGCTCCTCGTCCGGTTTTACTAACCGAAAATTAACTATTGTTCTTGGACTGCTCCTTGTCCAGTTTTACTAACCAAAAATTAACGAAATTTGTTAATTGACATCATAAAAGGAGGCAGAGCTTTGTTAGTAAGAATGCTTGTCCGGTTTTACTAACCGAAAATTAACATTAATTTGTTAATTGACATCGTAAAAGGGGATGGACATTTGTTAGTAAGACTGGTCTATGCTTACAACTTAAAAGGAAGCGGAGCTTTGTTAGTAAGACTGGTCTATGCTTACAACTCACGGTTTTACTAACCGAAAATTAACGGTAATTTGTTCATTGACATCATAAAAAGCTCCTCGTTCGGTTTTACTAACCGAAAATTAACATTAATTTGTTAATTGACATCATTAAAGGGACGGACATTTGTTAGTAAGACTGGTCTATGCTTACAACTCGCATTAATTCTAACCGAAAATTAACGGTAATTTGTTAATTAACATCATAAAAGGAGGCCAACTGAAAATTAACAGTAATTTGTTAATTGACATCATAAAAGGAGGTGCATTACTAACCGAAAATTAACATTAATTTGTTAATTGACATCATAAAAGATTGAAAGCCAAGTGACTGTTCTTGGACTGCTCCTCGTCCAGTTTTACTGCCCTTCAAAGCCAAGTGACTGTTCTTTGACTGCTCCTCGTCTGGTTTTACTAAACAAAAATTAACGGTAATTTGTTAATTGACATCATAAAAGGAGACGGAGCAATTAACATTAAAATTGACATCATAAAAGGGGACAGACATTTATTAGTAAGACTGGTCTAATGCTTGCAACTCACATTAATCAAATATTTCTTCGCACTAACTGAAAAATGGTATAATTTTTATAAGCCGCACTAATCGAATATCGTATTATTCAAACTCGCATTAATCAAGGTCTACCCCATTAATTTGTTAATTGACATCATAAAAGGGGACGGACATTTGTTAGTAAGACTGGTCTAATGCTTACGACTCACATTAATCAAATATTTGTTCGCACTAACTGAAAAATGGTATCATTTTTATAAGCCGCACTAATCGAATATCGTATTATTCGAACTCGCATTAATCAAGGTCTACCTGTACTTCAAATTTCATTACGATAGCATAGGAGCCAACATTCGCCATTACTTTCAAATGTAGTGATCATGTGATCATATAGTTCAATGAGATTGCTCAGATACCTAATGTGCGATTATTAGCATAGGAGCCAACATTTGCCATTACTTTCAAATGTAGTAATCATGTGATTATATAGTTCAATGAGATTGCTCAGATACCTAATGTGCGATTATTTTTAACCAATAGCATCACCAGCTAGGCATATCACGTGGTCATTGTAATTCAATAATATCACTTTAAAAGCATTACTCTTTCCAAGTTTTGGCTTTTATATATATAGATGTTTGAATTTATCTATAACTAATGTGGGCTAATAAAACCAAAAGCACTTTTACAGTATTTTCAGTGTAATTTCATTCTTTCTTTTTTGAGTATTAACGTTTCCTGCTGTTGAGCTGTGTTTTTCTCGGGCTAATAAAACCGAAAGCACTTTTACAGTATTTTCAGTGTAATTTCATTCTTTTTTTTTTTTTGAGTATTAACATTTCCTGCTGTTGAGCTGTGTTTTTCTCTTAGTCAATACATTTCGGCAGTAGTACTCTGAACTTTACTATTTTTTTATTTTGTAACATGCATTATTACTATTGTATTACATTAATTATAGACATTTTTTTATTGCTAATATTGATTTGTATTCATAAATCATTCATGAAAATTAAAAATATTTGAGTAAATAATTTATGTTTATGATGGGGAAGGTTCTTCCTCAAAATAAAACTAAAAATTAAAAATCTAACTGCTCTCTTCGTGAAAATTAAAAATATTTGAGTAAATAATTTATGTTTGTGATGAGGAAGGTTCTTCCTCAAAATAAAACTAAAAATTAAAAATCTAACTACTCTCTTTGGCATTTAAATAACTATTAAACAAATTCTAAGCACACATAAGCAGTCCAGTACGTTTTTAACATAACCATTTAATCTAACAAACATTTAATGGAATACAATAATAATAGGATATATTGTATTCCATTAAGTGTTTGTAAGAGCTGATGATGGTGTAGAAGTTGAAAATGTTACTCAGATTAAATGGTTATGTTAAAAAAGTACTGGACTGCTTATGTGTGCTTAGTGTTCTTCCTCATTTGACACTTTTTGTTTTTCGTTAAAAAGCCATCTAACGTTGTTTGCCTTTTCCTCTTTCCTTCAGCAAGCAATTGTCAATACCGAGACATCGCATCTATGACACTGTCAATAACTAGACATTGTAACCCATGACACTTCATCTTGCCTTTGAACTTCTATTAATTTGGATCATTTTGTATAAACTGATCCATAATTTCCGTAATAGTTTGATCCATAATTTCTGTAATAGTGGTTAAACTTGTTTTGAGAAAATCTGTTGTAAGTTCTTTTTGCTCCTCATCTTCAGAAATGCTTATTCTTGATGATCAATCATAAATATAAATTGTGACCACAGCAAACTTTCGTATATACTACACTACATTGATATCAGATGCACTGTGAGAAGTCATAGGTGTATTAAAACAACAAATTCGTTTGATTTCGGATTTATGTGAGTATAATGGTTTGAAAAAACGCACCAAAGTGAAACAATAAAAAATATAGAATTCAATTCGTTTGATTTCGGATTTATGTGAGTATAACGGTTTGAAAAACCGCACCAAAGTGAAACAATAAAAAATATAGAATTTGAAAAAAAAATGTATTATATTGAAACAGCGTTAAATGGAGCAGTGTCAAGCAGGGTCTTACTGTACTTTGAACATTGAAAATCAAGATCTAGATTTACTATGCTGGTGCTCACCCAGCATTTTGAAGAGAGTTACTTCCTGCTATATAGCCCATTTATTTATTGCATATTAAATACTATTTATTTGACTCCTAACTTTTGGCCATTATGGCAAAGTTTGACTGTCAATAGCTCAGAAAGATTACTGCCAAAGAATCCCTCTTGTACAGATAGACATGGAAACAAAATTAATAAAATTAACAAAAATGAAGAACTTTTAGCAGAAAAAATGAGAATTAAATGGAAATGTTTTCAATCTATTCAAGGATCATTTTCAATTGTTAGATTTGAAACAAAAAGAAAATAAAAAGTCAGGTGATGTGAGTATTATACCACTTTAGACAACTTTTATTTATTTCAATTTTTATGGAATATTATTGATTTTTTTTTAATATATATGTTATTACTCAATATATTTAGTTATATTGGAAATATATTAATTTTTCGGTACTTACGTATTAACTCCACTGTTATTGATTTTTTTTAATATATATGTTATTACTCAATATATTTAGTTATATTGGAAATGTATTAATTTTTCGGTACTTATGTATTAACGCCACCGCAGCTGTGCAACTTCTGCTGCGGTGGCGTTAATACGTAAGTACCAATTTTTCTTATTTTAATTATTTATATCAAAGTTAATAGAAGTATGTTGTTTTTAGAGAATATATTATCATCAAAATAATTTTAATTTAATCTGTTTTATTATTCTCTATTCCACAGTAAATATTTATGCATAATAAAAAATAATATATTTTTAAAAGTAAAGTAAAAATAATTTATTTTTAAAAGTATAAGACTCCTAACTTTTTGCCTTTGAACTCTTATCATTAGATAGAGTTCAAAGGCAAATTTATTAAAAAGTTCATTTTTAATAGACCTTATAGATTAAATAATAAATATAAAAAATGCATATCAGAAAAAACTGTTAAAATGCTTTGTTCTAAATTAGAAAATAAAATGTCTTATTAAGAACAACAGGTATTTTTAATAGACCTTATAGATTAAATAATAAATATAAAAAATGCATATCAGAAAAAACGGTTAAAATTCTTTGTTCTAAATTAGAAAATAAAATGTCTTATTAAGAACAACAGATAGTAATCAAATTGGGGTAATCTATAAACAATGAAAAAATATTGAGGAAAGAAAAGCATTCCAACTTGAAGGAACTATAGTTTTCATTAGCAGAGTAAGTAATCTTGATTGTATGGAACTAAAGATTGTAATGGCAGCCAACAGGTCTACTGCCATTGGTTGAAATGGCTGCATAGAAATGCTTCATCATTTCACCTTAAAAATTTGGTATCGAATCTGGATCCCATACTTCAGAAAACTTAAATAAGGGATCTGCCAATTCTGTTTTTCTAATTTGGCAGATTTCATCATGGTGTGGACAATTATGGCTGATCTCAGCATAATTGGAATAGGGAATGGCCCTATTATTTAGTAATTAAACAATGATTGGAAAATAGCATAAAAAAAGGAAAAAACTGGTTCTACTGCTATTTATTCTTTACTACTATCTATTTTTTATGACAAATCTGCAAAAATTTGATATTAGCTGGTGATTTTTACACTAAATATGCTTAGATTCAACAGCATGAAAATCTTTAAATGCTGCCCATGATGGTATGGAGCTTTTCTGAAAAAATGAGATCCAGAATTGATCCTGCATTCTTGTAATTGAGTCTAACATATTTCTATGAGGCCATCTGGCCAACTTTTATGAAATAATATTTCAAAGTGATAATTGTATTAATTTTTTATATAATGTAAGAAAATATTATAGATAGATGGCATAATCATAGGGAGAGCCATAGTCTAATAGCATTCCTTACTTATGCTGTTGCTGTCATTATCCCAGAGATCCTGATTCAATCCTATGTTCAGATGTGTTTTTACAAAATAAATTAATCAAAAATGATGGTTAATAAATCATAGTTGGCAGCAGTTTTAAGTCCTGTAAGAAACAGCTGGCTCAATCATATTTACAAAATATGGTATTAGGTCTCCTTGTTTTCAGCTGTGTATGTATCCATGTAAGATAAACCAGCCTTCAGCAAGAACTTTTTATTAAAAATGTGAAATATCTAATCAGAAATGGAGAATACAATACAAGCATATTTACAGGAAAAAGCATATGTTCCACTTCTTATAATCATTATGATCAGACAAACTCTGGATTTACAAAAAAAGTGGGCATAAGGGAATTTTTAAGAAGATTCCAAGTTAAAACAAGCCTTTTTAGCAGGAAAAGCACTTTTATTAACAAACAGTAAAACTTTTCGGTCTATTATAAGACCTGCATCAGTACATCCAGATGTACTGACGCAGGTCTTATAATAGACCTAAAAGTTTTACTATTTGTTAATAAAAGTGCTTTTCCTGCTAAAAAGGCTTGTTTTAATTTGGAATTGATTAAAAAGCAGGTTAAATTTTGTTTATATCTTATGATTTTTAAGAAGAGTCAACACATTTCAACAACACTGAAAGTAATCATAAGGAACTGGACTGGATTATCATGGTAGCAGAAAATGAAGGTTATAATAAGGAGGCATTACTTGTTTGGAAAGAAATTAGGAAAGGAAAGAGAAAAAGGAGCAGCAAAAAGAAATACAAGAGAGTGAGTTAAAATAAGCCCATTTTTAACAACAAAAAATGTATAGAGGAAAAAAAAAAAAAAATGAAGGTTATAATAAGGAGGCATTACTTGTTTGGAAAGAAATTAGGAAAGGAAAGAGGAAAAGGAGCAGCAAAAAGAAATACAAGAGAGTGAGTTATAAAATAAGCCCATTTTTAACAACAAAAAATGTATAGAGAAAATAAACAGGTGCCACCATAACATACAATATAAGAAATGTGCTATTTTAACAGCATTAGAAATGACAATGATAAAATGGCCCAGGAAAAGAAATGTGGAATATATATTGTGGAGGAATGAGGACTTTTGAATGGAAAAGGAACACATTGTTTTTACAACTAGAGGATTAGATATAAGACTCAATGACAGAAAAGATGTTGCTGCAGATGGTTTGACTATGATTCTAGTACAAAGGGCAAATTGTTATAACAGACATTAAATGAGATAATACTAGAATAATCTTCAGTATTAATGGCAGAAGTATTCAAAATCTACAAGGAAAGTATGAAAGGCAAAAATGTAGCTAATATGTTCCCCAGAAGATTTTAGACCAGTATGATATTGGTATGCCAAAAACAAAGCATAACTATATGATACATCAAAAAGGAAAGCTAAATAATGTTATAAGTAAGAAAGTATTAAATAATTAAATAATTTGTTATGAAGGAAGAGATACACCACTTTGGCTACATGCAACATCATCTGATAAAATAGTGGCTCTGTAATTTTCATTATAAGAACTTTACAAAGAATAAACTTATTTAAAATTTTAATTTTCTTGTTCTAAAGTACTGTATTCTCTTTGTTCCAATTTATGTGTAACTTTGTATTTATAATTTTTTGTCAATTGAGGAGGAGTAAATAAGCTGAAAACTTTTTGAATTAGATATTTTGCATTTTCAATAATAAATATACTAACTTAATATATTTTCTCTACAATGTAATAATCAATTTACTACCCATCCCTGCTATAACATTCCGTTGCCTCATCTGATCTAAAGTACTGTATTCTCTTTGTTCCAATTTATGTGTAACTTTGTATTTATAATTTTTGTCAATTGACGAGTAAATAAGCTGAAAACTTTTTGAATTAGATATTTTGCATTTTCAATAATAAATATACTAACTTAATATATTTTCTCTACAATGTAATAATCAATTTACTACCCATCCCTGCTATAACATTCCATTGTCCCATTTAACATACTGATTGTGACATCTAAAATTTCCAACATTTCAAAATTGACAATGCAATGTGATTTGAAATGATAGACACTATGAAGTACAGTATATACTGCATAGTAATTTTGTTTTTATATTTTATTATAATAATAAAATTCATTTTTTTAATATAGGAAGCAAAATATAAGTTATTATATATCTTTGATTTTAATACATAAATTTTTTTCACTTTTTATAACTCTCTTAAAATCTGGATGTATTATGATTGATGTTGATACAAACTTTTCATTATCTAATTTGAAGAAATAAATCATTACTATGTTGGCTAGAAATAGCAATGATGGTTGGTATTTTTCCAATAACAATCATTATTCAAAGCATTACAAAAATGCATATAATATTATTCTTACTTTCACTTTCTTCTTTACTATAAGTTAGTCAAAACATTACTATATATTCATATAATAAGATGATATAAGAAAGCAAGATCAAAATAAAATGTACAAAAGAAATTTCACCATAATTAATGAAATTGAAAATACATCCATCATAGTAATTTTCAGAAACACTAACCTTAAGTCTCAAATAATTGCATAATAATCATCAGTATTTGTTTATTCATTAGAACCACTGAACATTGCAAACTTGATTGGAAATAACAAAGATTTGATATTTCTACATAATACAATGATTTTAACATTGCCATCCATCAATGTATTTTTTTTAGATTACAGTGCTTAATATTTGTATAAAAAACATAAAAAATAACACTTTACATTATTTTAACATTTATTTTATAATATATAGAAATTCAAACAGTATCATAAAAAAAATTTCATTGTAAATATATCAGATATTTAGTGTGTCTGAAGTGAAAACAACATGGTAATGGATTTCCAATACACAATAACTTTTATTTTAGAAATTTAAATATGAGGTACTTCTTATTTTTTGTTCTGTTAATCTGTACTATAAATAGCATAGTAATGAACTATCTATTTATATTTGTGTGGCTGTATGAATTAATTTGGCACTTCTAGACATGCTAGGAACTTCAAAGTTTGCATGTAGATAGGGACTAATCATAGACTCTCCAGAAAATTATGAAATTTGCAAAATTCTGATCATCATCAAAATACAATATAAAGTAACCATTTAACTTTTATTTTAGAAATTTAAATATGAGGTACTTCTTATTTTTTGTTCTGTTAATCTATACTATAAATAGCAAAGTAATGAACTATCTATTTATATTTGTGTGGCTGTATGAATTGTTTTGGCACTTCTAGACATGATAGGAACTTCAAATTTTGCATGGAGATAGGGACTAACCATAGACTCTCCAGAAAATTATGAAATTTGCAAAATTCTGATCATCATCAAAATACAATATAAAGTAACCATCAATTACTGCTTTTTCAATAATTAATTACAAATTTATGAAATGTAATATAAGAATTATTTCTTTTGATATATGAAATAAATCCTCTTGATTTTTAAGAATTAAAACCAAAAATTTATGATTGGTTTATGTAAAACAGCTAACAAATAAAAAAAATTATAAAACACAATCCATTATGGTGACCTAAATTTGACTTTGTTGTACCCATCATGGAGATTATACTGTATTTGTTATTATCCATATATTTTATTTGAGGGGTTTAGAAATAAAACTGACATTCTCCATTCTTTTTGAAATTTAGTTACGATTGCAGTTTTAAATTTAATTCTTACTATACATACTTACTGTATCTTACTATACATCATTTCTGGATAAAAATATGAACCAAAAGTAATAATTAACTTTTTAAATTTAATTCAGAAAGATTGGATTTGCAGCAAAATTTGCATTATTCACTTCCTGTTTGGTATCAAAAGTCATATTATCTATTTCTGTCAAATAGTATTTTCCAAGTGCATTTGAGTTTTGGCACCATATTAATTTTATTTTGTTAAATAATAAGATTTAAATCTATATTTTTAAAATTATTTTCAATTATTTATAAATTACTTGCAAAACATCATGGTGAGAACTAGAGAAAGATTACAGATTTACATTTCTGCAAATTGATGACAATGCAAGAAGTAATCAAAATGAAGAAAAAGATGAAAATATTCTTTTTCTTGTCAACCATAGAAAGAAGTACAACTCTACATTTTAATGAATAAACAATTTTTCAAAAGATTCAAGTTTAAATTTAAAGTAATTTTGAAATTTTGATTATTTGATAGGGATCATCAAAAATCCGGCAACCTCAGGACCTGAGAATTGCCGGATTTTCGAAAATTTCGGATTTTTGATGTATATATATATATATATATATACTGTATATATTTAATAGAAAAAGATTACTTGTATAATGTTTTAAAGAAATAAAATTAAACTCTAAATAAAAAGCAAATGAAATTTTATTATTCAATAACTAAATAAAAGACTGTAATTCTATAGAATGTTAATTCAACTAAATAAAATAGTTCTACAGAATTTTAATTTGTTACTGTATCCTTGAAAAAAAGTTAAAATATTTTATACAATGCCAATAAGCAAAAAAAGCCAAAAAGAGCTTATTTGGCATCAAAAAAGCTAATCTGGCGACCCTGGTTGCAATAGTTCTACAGAATTTTAATTTGTTACTGTATCCTTGAAAAAAGTTAAAAGATTTTATACAATGCCAATAAGCAAAAAAAAGCCAAAAAGAGATTATTTGGCATCAAAAAAGCTAATCTGGCGACCCTGGTTGTAAGCATGACTAAACATTTGATTCTGGAGTACAAGGCTGTCAAAACATAAACAGTGCCTCCATAAAACAATAGTGCACCAACATGGTAAATTTAAAAATGCGCTCTGACATTCATTCCAGAAAACTGATGGAACCGGAATATTCATTGCCAGATTTTTGATAGTCAACCTGTATTTAAATTATTTTGTTTATGTAAAAAGAAAAATAACTTAAAAGCTTAATTTTATTAAGTTAAATACACATCAAGACCCATTATTTTTGGTCAATTTTAATATAATTATTATTATTTAATAAATGATATTTATTTTGAAATATTGTATTATATTATCCATCAATAGAAATAACACCAGCTTGTTTAATATTATATAGGTTTTTATTAGAAAATACCCAAGGTCACTCAGTACCAGCAAGTATAATATGTGAACTTTGTCACATAATATCATATAATTGTTCATTTTTCACTATTTTTTTCTGTTTTCTATTCTGTCCACTTAATATATTTACTGATGGCTACTATATCAGTACTACATATATAAAAAAAATGATGTATGTATCGAAACATACATTATCCAAAAGTTTGGAGCAAAATTCAAATTCTCCTTATTTTAATTAAAATTTGTCAGTTTCTCTTCCATTTTTCATAAGAAATGAGTTAATCAATAATTTATTATTATATAGAAGAAATAAATAAAAATTTCATCCAATTTATTCAAATCTATACATGTGAGAATTTTTTTCAATTTTTCCACAAATCTTCAAAAGTGAAAAATGTGAATTTTGCTTCTATACTTCTCATAACAAAAATAAAAAGACTTTATTAAATAAGCCCAATAGCAGAGAAACAAATTTTAATAGCATATTATACACAAAGAAGTACTTTCAGCTACCAAAAAGCCATCATTAGCTTACAAAAATGTAATTGAGCACAATGCAATGCTTCAGAAGGAATTCTATAAAGTTCTAAAGAACAAAATTTTAAATTTAATTAAAAAAAAAAAAACAATGCTTCAGAAGGAATTCTATAAAGTTCTAAAGAACAAAATTTTAAATTTAATTAAAAGAAAAATACAAGAGTAAAACATTGACAAAAGTCAAAACCAAGCAGTCTGATATTAAGATTACAATAAAATTACATTAAAATAAATTTATATAAATAAATATAATAAATGTAGCAATAAACACACAAATAAAACTTAAATTATATGATGAGAGTCCAGAAAAACATACCATACACCCCTCATTTATATTATTTATAGTTATTACATACAGTAGGAAAAAATCACATGGGGAAATAGCAAAGCATGGGCATTCATAACAAGTGTAAATGTTATGAATACCCATGCTTCATATCATGAATGATGTTATGGGGATTCTGCAAGATAATGGCAAAAAAAACAAGGGAGCAAAAATTTTCTAAGAGAGAGAAATTAGACTGATTGGTGATATATTGAGCTGCAGTCAATCATGGATAAATGAAGGAATTGAAGAACAAGAATCACAGTCTGTTGTATTTTGCATAGATTAGATGTAATTATGAATTAATTTTATATTATTAAGCGGGTAGCTAAAAATTAATTCATAGTTACATCTAAACCCATAGATTGCCTATTGCAGGGCATGGATTTGCTAATATTTTAAATAATTTTTTTTTATAATTGGGATTTTATAGCATTTTTATTCTAAATTTACAGTAAAATTTAAATAATTTTCTGTGTACATAGTTCAATTGATAAAAAAAAATAAATAGATTAAAAAAGGGGAATTCAATAGATTACAATAATAAAATTGTTTAGACTTCTTTGTAGGTTTGCCCATCTTTAATTACATTGTTACATCATAACGGTTCTGACAAATTTCCAAACTACTAAACTATGTCCAAGATTAATTGAACAATTGCGGAAAAAAGAATATGTAATTTAATGGCAGTTCTAAATTCATTAATGGAAGTTATCTATTTAAAGTTTGGACTTTTTAATAATTTTAAGTTTTTCTGTAAAATAAAAAGTTAACTCTGGATAAAAGACTGAAGTGGGCATTTACAGCCAAAATGCATAGCTATGCCATTAGTTAAGTGCTTTATGTATTTTTAAGATTTTATAATTTAGTAGTTTGGAAATTTGTCAGAACTGTTACGATATAACAATGTAATTAAAGATGGACAAACCTATAAAGAAGCCTAAACAATTTTATTTTTACATTATACATTGCCTATATTCAAGATTAACTGATCAATAGATTACATTAATAAACTGCTTAAAGTCTTACCAAAAATAAACAACAACTGAAGCCTATATTCAAGATTAACTGATCAATAGATTACATTAATAAACTGCTTAAAGTCTTACAAAAAATAAACAACTAAAATTCATTACTTTTATCAGCAAACTTATTAACATCTTTATTAAAAAACTAATTTTAAGCAATTAAGTAAATGAAGTTGTTAATAAGTTTACTGTTAAAGGAGGAATTATGCAAGTAAATTGATGCCATGTTAGAATAATAAATTTTAAGCAATTAAGTAAATGAAGTTGTTAATAAGTTTACTGTTAAAGGAGGAATTACGCAGGTAAATTGATGCATGTTAGAATCAAAAAAATACAGTATAGTGATACCTCACAATTTGACATCCTGCAGTTTGTCAATCTCGCAATTCGACAATTGAATTTCACAGGAAGACACATGTGCATGCATGGAATTGTGTGATGTCATTTGTTATTTGCATAATTATTTGTCAATTCTTGTTGGGCTGCTTTGGTGTTTGCTCGTGTTGTTTTAATTTTCGATTCTGCATTTTTCAGAAAGTAAAAAATTTGCACATCTGTAGTTATTATTATTTTTTGAGTGAAATTTAGAGATAGATTCAAAGAGAAATGAACAGAGGATTAATTTAGGAAAGAAGAACACTTGATTGAGCATAGAGAAGAAAGAAATTGTAGATAAAGTGCAGAAAGGTTAAAAATTATAGATGTAGCTCAAGAGTATGGCATTCTAGGATAACTTGGCAACATTTCACAACAGAGAGAGATGATTATGAATGCTAGAATGCCTGCATTCTTGCATTCATAATCATTGCATTCTCTCATAAACAAAATATGAAAAATAGTCAAACCAACAAAAAATGATCTATTACAAAAACATGTAAAAGAAGAAATGGGTGAAGAACTTTCCTTAATTCTAGACTGTAAATTGCAATGGAATAGTTTTCTTGCTATATTAGAATGTTTTCTAAGATTCAAAACTGTGTCAGAAAAAGTCTGATAGATTTAAAATTAGATATTAATTTTAACGACAGTAACCTTCAATTGTTGTCTGATACAATATTAGCATTACAGCCAATAAAAGTTGTTGTTGAAACACACTGTTCTGAAAATGTTAATTTATATATTGCCGTTAATTTATGTTACATTAAAATTCATGCTGGACAAACTAACTGATCAGAATACGATGTTGAGTAATGAACTTAAGGAGGCCTTGATATATCGTATAAAAGAACGACAAACTGTATATTCAGATATTTTGCAACATCTTTTCAATACTGATCTTAATAAGTGGGAAGATGAGGATTATGGAATTTTTAATAAAACATGTAAAACTATAATCAAAAATAAAATTATGGAATTGATTGAACACATATATCTGTGCAATAAAAACGATACGCATAGTATGGTCAGCCAGGTTGAAACAGAAATAGTAAATGTTGCTGATTCTGAAAATTCACTATGCACAATTCCTTTGACATCTGCAATTACATTAACTTTAAAGAGAAACTTTACTTATTGATCAAAAGAAAACAGAAATACAACATGATAATCCACTTCTGGCACAAAAATAATAAATATTAATAAAATTGTTAAAAATGAAGTATTTTCAACAGGAAAATATAAGGGGGCAATTAGTATGGAATCTGAAAGAGCTTTTTCTACAGCAGGATTGTTTTATACAAAAGTTAGATCACAATTAGGAGACCAAAGTGTTGAGCAGTTAGGCTTATGTTTCTTACATGCTTATTTTTTAAAACATGTTGACAAATAGATCACGTATTTAATTATATATTTTATAAATGTTTTCATTGTGAAAAATTATTTATGTGTAAGTATTACTTATAATTTGTTATAAAATTGTTGAATTTTATTTATTTTATTTATATTCAGAATACAAATTTTTTTCATATACTTTTGTCACATGTACTGTATATAAAAATCAAATAAAATATCTTATTATTATTAATTTTTATTTTATATTCATGATTTAAAAATTTCCTGATAATTTACTAGTATACCAGTTTTATTTTAAAATTTTACCGAATTACTGGTAGTAAAAAAGTTGGTCTTATTATTATTAATTTTTATTTTATATTCATGATTTAAAAATTTCCTGATAATTTACTGGTATACCAGTTTTTTTTTTTAAATTTTACCGAATTACTGGTAGTAAAAAAGTCAGTAAATTTGCAATCACTAGTTGGCACTATATGAACCCCCTTTCTAAACAACCAAAACCACCACTGAATCAACAGAAGGTTTTGCTTTGTGTTTGGTGGACTGTTCAGGATATCATGCATTGCAAACTGCTGCCAACTGACCAGACAATCAATGCAACTGTCTGACAATCTTAGTAACTGGAATGTGTGCATGAAAAACTGAAAATCATGAAGCCACAATTGTGAATTGCAGAGATTCATTCTGTTACATGACACCGCAAAGTGATATGTTACTAAGGTCGTTGTAACATCATTATCTAACTTGGTTGGAAAACACTAATGCATCCCCCATTTTCCCATGATATTGCACCTTTGGATTACCATCTGTTTCAATCATTAGACAACCAACTGTGAAGATGACGGTTACTAAGGTCGTTGTAACATCATTATCTAACTTGGTTGGAAAACACTAATGCATCCCCATTTTCCCATGATATTGCACCTTTGGATTACCATCTGTTTCATTCATTAGACAACCAACTGTGAAGACAACGGTCAGAGCCAGATTTGCATTTTTGGGGGCCCTAGGATGAGCAAGGCTTTGGGGCCCCTAAAAATTCAAATCAGCTATGTCTAATTTTAAAGGCTCCTTATAACTTATAAGGAACCTTTAAAATTTTACTTTCTATCTAGCACTTTAATAAAAACCCATTTTTTCTTATTAAGGTTATAAAAGGTTTATAAAAGTTGAAAACTGATTGATAGTTTTGGGGGCCCTAGGACTCGGCCTATAGGTAAATCCGACCCTGATGACGGTTCCAGATCATCAATGAAGTGATACATGTACTGGGCGACTTCTTTGGTTCACATTCTGCTGAGTTCTACCATTGTGAGATTCATAGTCTGCCCAAACATTGGAGACATGTCATTGCTGCTGATGGGGACTATTTCTGATTTCCAAGTATATCTTACTTTGTATTATCATGCTTCTCTTTGTAGGGTAAAAATGGTTATATTGGTTTTTTTTTAGTCACATCATAGCATGTTGATATAATGAGCCTTGCTTTTTTCGTTGATTCCCAAATATTTATCTCAGTAAAGAACTGAATTTTTAAGTTTTTTAAATAAATAAAGATTTATCCATTAATTTCAATAAATGTCATATTATTCTAATTCTTGAAATTTGAGGATTAGTCTGTATATGGATTTTAGTTTTTTACCATTTTTTTTTTTTTTAAACAAGGAGATTACCTTATATATGTATTAACTTATACTCAAATATATATATAGTACTATATACATAATGTCTAAATAATCTAATTTATAATTTGTATATACTTTTTATGCATAATATAATGTATTTCTGTTTTCATTTTTTCTAGATCTATCAATACATCCAAAGTAGGTTTTACAGGTCACCAGAAGTTCTATTAGGAATTCCATATGACATGGCAATTGATATGTGGAGTTTAGGATGTATATTAGTAGAAATGCACACTGGAGAACCACTGTTTAGTGGTGCTAATGAGGTAATTATTTTAATATAAAATGAAATTAACATAAGAAGAATAATAATTTATAATTTCTTGACAGTTCTATTAACATCTACAAAATATTTTTTTATTGAGAATTAGTTTATCTACAGATTAATTCAAATAGAATAATTAACTCGTAAATAGATGTAAACACAAAATTCCTTTAATTTGATAATTACTTACAGTGGTTAATATTTATTATTAAGTTGCATGCAACAAGAACATTATTAAATATTGTAATACTTTTTTATATATAACCAGGTTCCATTTATATGATGTGAAAAATATTCAGTTTAATTTTAGATGGAAATTATAGTAGTAGTCTAAAAATTCATTAATTGCATTACTATCATTTTAATCCATTATTGTCATCCATTACGATTATTTTTTCTGTTTTTTCTTAGATAATATAAAAACTAACAAGCATTGGCAATGCCAAATAGAACTAAAGATATTTCTGACATGACATGCATCAACACTGCTTACTGATAGAGAAAAAACATCTAAAGTGAGAAAATAAAAAGTCATATACAATTGCATCATTTATATAGAGCAAGGGTTCCCAATGGGGTCAATAAAATTTTAAAGGAGGTCAATGTTGATCAAGGGGTCTGTTGGGGGTTGATAGCCCAATATACACCAGCGATTGATCGGCATAATCAAGATCAAGATCCTATTGATTACAAAAAA
>AYEL01074460.1:0-21766 GCA_000484575.1 Olivierus martensii | reverse complement strand
CCAAATTATAAATTCCAAAATATTTGACGGGACAAAAAAAGTGTTATGGAAAAATATGTTCAAATCGATAAAAAGTTAGACACAAGGGAAAGATTTATACTAATTTTATAGCATAGTCGTTCTTTATTTATGATGATAATTACTTTTTATTATAAACTGTTTAAAATAACACATTTCAAAAATAATTAAACAAGAATAACTAAATAATTTCAAATAAAAAAGAAAATGTTGACAAATTCATCGATCAGAAGTGTGTAACTTGTGCAGTATTTTTTTTTTTTTAAATAATATTATTGAGTCTTGGTTCTAAGTCGGTTGAATGTATCCTTAACATCGCTTGTAAAAGTTCATCAGTTAATTTTGATCTCAATTTGGACTTATTAATACTCACATGATTGAAAAATTTTTTTCTCATATATAAGTGCTTCCAAATAATGAAAACATATTTGGAAGCACTTATACATGTATTTTTTTTAACTGAACAATTTTTAATTATAATATAATTTATTTATGTGTAAAAATGTAATGTCTATGAATTCAAGATCGCGGATGATCTGACATCGCGGGCCGCATTTGGCTCGCAAGCCGCACTTTGGGAATTCCTGATCTAATTGAACAATACTGTAGAACAAAAATTAATTTCATTATAAGGAAAATAAATGCCCAATTGAAAGAAGAAAACGAAAACATAAAATATGGAAGCCGAAGTATGGGAATGAAAAATGCTGTCTCAAGTCATTGTTTTATTTATAAAATATCCGAATTACTTATTATTGTCTCATATATTATTTATGTATTCAAATGCTCAAATTACTTTTTAATATTTTTAAAATAAGTTAAGTACTTTATATTATACATCTATTGCCCAGATTATTTTTAAAACTTGCCCAAGCAATTTATGAAAATAAAATGTTACTTAAATAATTTATAGAGTGTAATTTCTAGCATGAAAATTTGGCAGTCTACGTTTCCTTAGCACTAATGGTAACATTGTATTTTTTTCCTACTATATCTAAATACCATTAACTTATAAAACTGTGTATTTACAATTTTTTATCTGGCATTATTTTATTTATTTTATTATTTTTTATACAATAATAAATAATTCTGAGTAACCAGTATGATTACTACCTTCGCATAAATTTTAATTATGTATAATATAACGGGAAAAAAAGAATTCTGTTTTGAATCGGTGCCTATACCTAAGCTTCGCGTTAACTAGATGTCTCAAACATGGCGGCATTCAAGATTATGTCCATACTTCTCTATAGGAGCATAGAGTGACTTTAGTTTGTTGAAGTTTGGAACGCACCCTATATTTCAACTTCAATTGAATTTGGCATTCCTACAGAAAAAATTCAAAATGAGTTTTCTCATTATTCGTTAGATTTTAACTATTCTCTGTGAATTAAAATTTAAATAAATAATATGCAGGTACCTATATGAAAATTATATAAAATTTCAAAAGTTGTAGAACTTTAAAATGAAAAGAAAATTTTTATCGTTCATATAATTTACCGAATAAATTAGAAATAAAGTTTTAAATATTTTTTAGAATAGAATTACAATTCATATTAATGTATTTATTTCAAAGATTCTTTCAGTTTGCCAATTCAAATAACAAAAATAAGATTAATTTCCATTTTTTATTAATTAGTATTATATTCAAATAAATAAATAAATAATTATATTCATTACAAATAAATTAATAATTGGTTTTAAATAAATCTGAACAATATTTATTTAATTGATAATATTTTATATACGGTAATAATAAATTGAATATCAAAATAATTTTTGGGAATTTGTTATGTTTTTCTTTCATTCTTAATCCGTCATTAAAGCGTCATCTATTGAGAAAATTTACAACTACAGTTGTTAAAAGGGTTTAGTTACGAAAACTTCCTTGAGTTATTCATTGTATTTTTTTCCTAGTCATTTTATTATTTATTTTAACGGTTAAAATTTTATACTAATTATTTTAGCATATATCTTAATATTTAAAATGGTTAATAATAATTATTTAATTACATCCAATCAAAGTTAAAAAAAAAGATCTGGGTGGAATAATCTAATAGCTTTTCATAAAGACAAGCTTTTTTAAGACAAAAATTAAAAGAAACTTTTTAAAATTTAAATAATTTTATTAAATTAATTATTTTGGAAGATTTTTGTAAAATATTGTTCATCAAAAAGCAAAATACTGCATCTTATGACTGAAGCGCCATCTTACAGATTGACGAGCGATTTGGTGTACTCATTGAATTATATTACTATAGTTATACAGTATATCAATTGGTATATTTTATATAGAATTTATGTAGTGTTTTATATTTTATTGTAGAATGATTCTTATATTTATCATTTATAACTTATTTTATAATCAAAGTAATTATATATGAGGTAATTAATATTTAAAATAAATTAATTTTGTCTTTATTTTAAATTGTTTGCTGTTACTTCTTTGAAAATTCATATATCATAATTTGAAATTAAAACAAAAGTATTATAAAAGAAGAATATATTTTACTGAACAGGTTAATCTAGCTCATCTGAAAGTCATTAAGTGAGTGCTCCTTTGACAATGCATTAAATAATAATAATAAAAAAAAGTCGTTTAACAAGTAGAAAATTTTATTGCTGGGAAAATCATTTGAAGTACTGCCTAAGTATCAGCTAAAGTATATATATACTTTATGCATGCTGATTATATTATTATTATTGTTATCATTATATATAAAGAAATTTAAAGTAAGTACTGTATATTTTTCTTATAGGTAAAATTTATTATAGATGACAGTAATTCTGTTCAAAATTAATATAATACAGGAAACACTTGATTTATGAAGCCTCAAATTACGCAGTTTCAAAATTACGAAATTTGTACCTTTATAAATTTTGTTACTGTGACAAACGGTTTACATGAATTTCTACGCGTTTCTAGCATCTTCTGTATATAGAACAAAAGAGACACTTGAATGTATCGCCCTCTGCCAATGAGAAGTGAATGGGAATCTCCAGAAACTGACCAGCAACGTATAAAAGGAGGTTGTAGTGTCCTTCGATAAAAGAGACGACAACAGGATACAGTAATTAACGGAATTAAATTTATTTATACCATTCTACATCAGGGATGCACAACCGCTACCCTCCGTTGAATTGTTGGCAGTCCACCACAGCATGTGTTATTTTAACAAGTCACACAATCAACGAAATATTATTTGTAGTTTTTGAACAATGCATTTTCAAATTAATATTTTTCTGATGTCAAATTATTTTTACAGTTGTTCGATAATAATGTTTTTAAACAATAGGGCAAAATAATAATCATGTTTCTAATAATAAACATTTTTTTATTTTTACTATAGTTATGTGTGTGAAATGGGTAATTAAAAAAATTGTACATGCGCACAAGATATCATTGACACTTAACAAATGAAAATTTAGAATCAGTTTTGCGTTTGGCTACTGTAAATGTCGAACCTAACATAAAAAATTGTTAAATCAATGCATACCATGAATCCAATTAAAAATTCTTTGTTTACTTTTGATTACGTTTCTTTATAACATGCAATTTATAAACATGATATGATATATAACTTTCTTGATTTTTTTAGTAGTTCTATAAGTCATAGTTAATCTATGCGGCCCTTGATCTTGACAAGTCTATGCATCCCTGTTCTACATAGTCACTAGATGACGAAATGAACAAGCACACATGTCGCGTACACAAAGCGCAAGAGAGACGACTAGAAGTTTTTAAGAAAATAGTTCCAAAACACGAAAATCAGAGGACAAGGCTTCGGCTGTAACCTCCATATCAACCTGGCAAGAAGAAGAAACACGAGAACATTCATCGACCAGCCTGCAGTGATAGTGTATCTTGCCACGAAACAGTTTCGACCAAAGATTTTTTACGAATTTAGCGTTGTATGATCTTTTTCGTTTGTAAAATATTTAATTACAGTATACAGCTGTACTGTATTTTTCGTCAATAAATGTTCTCAATTTTTGTGGGTATTTGTGTTGAAAATTAATGTAATTGGTCAGTTTATGGATTTTTTTTCGATTTTGGAACGTATCTCATTTCATCCTATAGTAATTTTACCTCAAATTACTAAGTTTTGAATTATGAACTAATATGGGGAGCCTAACCCGAGCATAAATCGAGGGTTACTTGTATTTCAATTTTTAAGATATAATATATATATATATGGATTAGGAATACTAGCAAGAATATAATATTGATTTTCACATCATTATTGTGAAAATCAAGATTATATTTTTGCTAGTATAAAGATTTTTCATCATTTCCACAATGATGTTCTTCATCATTATTACGATGATGAATGAGAGCCATTTGCTCCAGGCAGAGATCATTTATAAATGCAGAATTAAAAATTACTAAGTTATTTTATATATTTTTAAGATATAAAGGATATTCATTCAATATTTTGGCCTGTTTATAAGAGTTTACGATTCCCAAACTAAAGATATCTAATAGAGGATACAATATCGAGATACATATTATATAGATCTCTACTTATATAGTTTTTAATATTATAATTTTATGCGTTATAAAAATGATTTACAAAAAATTTTATATACATTTTCATATTTTAATCTTACTTAATCTTATTTTTAATTTTTAATTAATAGAAAAATTCACATGGGTAGGCGTGTAGTTTAGTCCAATTTATTAGGGCGAGTTCCAAATCTCAACAGACTAATATCAGTGATGAGTGATCAAGCCAATCAGTGTTGAGTTAATCAGACAAGTTTCTTGCTGATTGGTTCTGATCACTCATCACTGATTAGTCTGTTGAGATTTAGAATTCGCCCATAGTTAGAGGGCGAGTTCCAAATCTCAACAGACTAATCAGTGATGAGTGATCAAGCCAATCAGTGTTGGGTGATCAAGCCTTAACTCGACTAGTTTCTTGCTGATTGGTTCTGATCACTCATCACTGATTAGTCTGTTGAGATTTGGAACTCGCCCTTATTTTTGAGTCTGAGCTTTTGTATTTTACCGTAATATAGTATTAAAATGTATTTAATTAACATTTTAATTAAGATCTAGTAGGAACTGATATTAATTAACTGCATATAATAATATGAAAAATCTTATAAAGAATCTAACTTTGATGCCGCCATGTTTGTGCCGAACATCTTTCAGAAATCTTCGCTTGAGAATTATGGGTACAATTGTCGCCTTACGCTTACCAAAGCACGGCGAAAGTGGTACAGATCGAAAGGGGGCATAAACATTCAAAAAATTCCTAGTGGACCAAGGGTCAAAGATTAAAGGTTTACGAGATACAGAGGCGTATAGGCGGCATAGGTAGCATAGCACGTGAATGGAACGCGTCGCGTCGCAGACTGCAGCGAGGCCAGGCACATCAAACTGCATGTACCGTTTGCAACCAACGGAACTTTGCGGCTCTATCTCGTAAACCTTTGACCTTTGACCTCTGGTCCACTAGGGATTTTTGGGTGTTTTGGCCCCTTTTCGATCTGTAACACTTTTGCCGTGCTTCGATAAGGCGACAATTGTACCGAATTATGCTTTTTATCCTACATAATTCTCTGTAATAGCTATCAAAAAGTGAGAAAAGAATGTCATTCCCTCTACATAAATTTCGGAATACAAATTCATCCAAATAAGATTTAAAGAGAATGTCACTTGTCCCGAATTGTTGCTTTAATTTTCTTTTTGCACGCATTCACAGATTCTCGATATTCTGATTATGTACAGTGGGTGCTCGATATTCTGAGTATGCATCCTCGGGGTCTACAAAATTCTCTTCGTGCACGACAACTGAATGGTGGTAAATCCCATTTGCCAGGTATTGGATATTACTATAAGCCCTCCAGCCATCAGAAATAATGTGTGTGCCTGGCAATATATGCTGTTGTATAAGCGGCAGTAATGTTGCAACGGTACGATCTTCATCATCTACTAGGAAACACTTCCCTGAGCCCTGTTCAACACCGTCAAATACCCAACGCCCATCTCTCCAAGTATTTCGATGATATTTTCGGTGAAAATATTTCGATTCGTCAATTTCTACAATTTTGGGCTCACTATTCTGGTCGAATTCTCCTATTTCTGTTGCATGTTTCTCTATGTATTTGCTCGTTTCTTCTCTACAAAAGTTGAACTAATCGATTACTGTTTTTTTTTCTCTTGGATCCGTACTTCTCGCTGTGTTAGATTTTGAGGAAAATCCAAACTAAAACAATACATTAATAGTAGTATTTGCTTCAAGGATAGATGGCTTCGTGAAAAGAAGGAGCCTGTACAAATACTGCTTGATAAACTATAATTTGTGCAGCACCATCTTTTTTTTTACAAATTCGATTTTGTGTCATCAACTTACACTGTTCGTGGCATGTGCTACATGTTGCAGTGTTCGCCAACAAACGATGACGAGTCAGCCATAGCATCGCCGATTCTGGTTCCTGCAGAAGAAGAATGAGCCTTTCCAGATCCCATCACTCATTCAAAATACTTGTTTGTTCTAATATTTCAACTGGTGGAACAATAGTTATACGCCGAACTTCAGGTCTACCTGCCATATTCAACACGATGTCGGTGAAAGTTGTAAAGTTTCAAGAATTAGCGTTAATTTCAAAGCGCAACAAGGCATGCGCATATAGTGCTACTTTAAAGGAAAATTTTCGAAACGAGGTTATTTTTTAAATTAAGATAATAAATTGGATTAAACTACAAGTTTATCTTAATTTTAAAAAATAACCTTGTTTTGAGAATTTTCCTTTAAAGTAGCACTATGTACGCATGCCTGTTGCGCGTTGAAATTAAAGCTACTTCTGTTAATTTTTTAGATTATGTCCAGATCAATTGATGTAGACACTTCGTCAGAAGAGAACAAGACGATCATAAACTTCAATTTCTCAAGAATCGGTTACCCATGAAACAGTTTTGGAATATGCAGAAGAATTTGAATAATACATACCTATATGTATTTTCTAATAATGAACCAGAGCTTGTTGAAACTTTATTCTTGTGTAAGAAAAAATCTTGAAAATGTGTGGATGAAGTGTGAGTTAAATAAAAAAAAAGGAAAATTCTACTTACAGATTTCTTTTCAAATAAATAGTTCCTATGTTGAAAGCACTGACAGACTGAAATGTATATTTATCATTTTTGAGTTTCCATTTAAAATAATAAAGATTTTCAATTTGATTTGAATAAATGTTTGCATTTCCATGAAAATTTAGTGTTTAGTATGTTGAGAAAAAATTTTAATTTTATGAATCTCTCTATGTTGGATACCTCTCTAAGTTGAACACATTTTGAAGAAACTAAATGTGTCCAACATAGAGGGGCTTCACTGTATTTTTATTTTTCCTTACAAAGATATCGAAATAACATTATATAATTATGAGATTATAAAATAGTTTTTTTTTATTTTCGACTACTATTTGACATCTGATGACAATGAACCTGCTAAAATGTCAAAATAACATTATATAATTATGAGATTATAAAATAGTTTTTTTTTATTTTCGACTACTACTTGACATCTGATGACAATGAACCTGCTAAAATGCCTTGGAGACAAATTACTGGAAATTATCTTCATTAAAGATTGTAGATGTTCATCAGTCAATCGATTTCTTTTGTTAGATTTATTAATTTTCATTTGTGAAAAGAACTGTTCGTATATGTATGTACTCCCAAACAGTGCAATTATTTTCATGGCAAAATGTTGTGAGGGATGATTCACAGATACACAGTAACAAGAGCGAAAGTGGGAATAGTCACTGATAGCACAGCGCAAGGTTTAAAACTTTACATTTTTATTTTATTAACGTTAAATTGTAATAATTTTCCGACTGTAATATATGTTTAAGCAAATAGCTAAAACATCTTCGAGGCCCAACAAAATTGCTTTTCAAACATCTTCGTGGGCCTAACAAATGTACAAAATTGTCTTGCGGGCAGCCAGTTTGAAACCACTGGGTTAAATATTAAAGCATTTTTCCGATATAAGCAAAAAAAAAGTGAAAAAATTGAGATGACGAAATACAATTCGCTTCATAAAGCCAAACTGAAAAATATGAGAATAATTTATCAGATAGTTTTAAAAGTACAATAATGGAAAAGAAATATTGAAGCAAAGTATTAAAATGTTATTACTATTTGTTATTAATGTAGTATAGTATATAACTTTTCAATTATTCTTTAATATATACATGTAAGTTATACAATTTTGCATTATTCTCTTTTTCTACTTTATTCTGGAATAAAACTGTCAAAAAAATATCTATGATTATTTCAACAAGAAAATATGTTCACCAAATTTGCAGCATTTAATGTAAATATATATTACTTTACATTATTAATTTATTCGAATATAACAGTAATTTAAGTAATGCTTGAATATTCTATCTGAAAACGTATAAGTAAATTCTCCTCAATTTTTCTAATCGATCATGATATACCTTTGATTATTTTTAGTAATAATGCACACTACATCGATATTATAGTAAAGAAACATTATCTTTATTAAAATATTGGTATTCTTTTATTGTAAATTATTTTCGAACTTTATTTTTGTTTAAATTAGAGATTTTTTAATTACGCAAATCTATTATAATATTCAGATGGTTCTGTTTCATATTGTTTCTATGTATTGCCGATTTTATACAATTTTTATTTATAAAATAACAAATATATGCTTTAATTTTTATTTAATCCTTTAAAGAAGTTAAGAAAACCTGAAAATTGGCAGCTGTTAATAACTCTAAAAATGTCATTTATAGTTTCATATAATGCATTATTATCGATTTGTCCTAAAAGCCTATCTTTGATTTCTTTTTTAATCTGAAGCATTTATGGATTGTTGATCTTTAATTTTCTCCTTTCTTGTATTATTTGTATTTTTTCTTCTATTTTTGACATCATTATATTTTTTAAATAACAGTAAATAAAACAATATGAGCAAAAAAATTGTTTTTCTGTAAATAATTAATATCATTTCTGCTTTGAATTTTAAATTCTTGGTTAAATACATTGGCACGCGAATGCAAATGTATATTAAGCGCCGTTATTTGATTCATTTAAAACTCTTTCACTATTGTAATACAGTTGTACAGGAGGAACAGATCCAAACTTTATTACAGTTTGCTGGAGGCATCGTGACACAAAACAGATGCACTGTCGACATATGATTACAATACATTAGTGTTGCTAGTAAGACTCTCAAAGTTTATAATGTAATATATTTAAATTATACTATAAATTACCACATTATAAAAGCTAAACATATAACTTTGGAATATGGATTATAAAAATCATCATATATCAGTAGTTAAATGACAACACCCAATTTGCCTTTAGTTCTCGAACGTAATAATCATGTGACCGTTATAACTCAAGGAGACTGCACAGCTGCTGTATAACCTGCCTTTGTAATCCAATAAAATATCCAGCTATTTATATTATATAACCGTTATAATCCAATGAGATTGTTCAAATAGTGTTACCTTGTTCTGTTATATCATCATCATCATCATAAGCAACCATTATCAATCCACTGCAGGATGAACGTCTCTTCAAGCAATTTCCAGTTTTGTTACATACTATACAGTATTTAGATAAGGCTTAATTTATTTACCATTGCTTTCATAATTTTCCTATTTCAAATAATATTATTAAATTTTCTTTTATACGAATTTATTACAAATACGATAAATTCTAATTGCTTATGTGAAAAATTGTGATATACAAAAATCGGCAAATTTGAACTAATATTACGTTCAATAGATTATTTGATTATTTTGCTACATTGTATTTAATTAAGTAAATTATATAGCTTTAAAAATTTGAACTATAAGAATTTTATTTTGTTATTTTTATAATTAATTTTGCATAATTCTGTTACGATGATTTCGAAAATGTTATTTATTATTTTCTACTATGCAATGCCTTTACGAAGGTCTGCTAATTTGAAAGAAAATAATAACTTGTCAAAAAAATAATTCTTTTTTGAAAAAAAAAAAATAATAATATTTATTTTTATTAGAAAATTTAAAGCAGGTTGAAGAAAAGCGAATATTACTATGCAGTGTCTACATCGGTCATTTTGATTTTTTCTATGAACAGGGGCGGCGGAAGTGGGTGTGCAGGTTGTGCACCGCACAAAGGCGCCAAACTATAGGGAGCGCCAAAAAATGATTGGAAAAAATTCACGGCGTAAAAAATTATCAATTGTTTTAAAAGTAAATAATATTTTACATTAGGTTCATAGAAACAAATTTTTAATAAATGGCACTAGCGTATAAATATTTAATACAAAAATCGTATTATAAAATAATAATGTAGTTTCGAAAACTAAATAATTTATTGCAGGGGCGAAATCAATTTCTGCCAACATTGATTTCTGCACAAAGACGCCTCGTATATCAGCGCCGGCACTGTCTATGAATTTACAACACACGAGTTTCTTAATATAGGCTACAAACTATTATATTCAGTTGTTTTAACATTGAAAAAAGGATTTACTTGTAAAAATAAATATGATGTTTAGAAAATCTAAATATATTAGCAAAAAAGTTTATTTTCGAATCAATATTCAAGATTACTATAAGACAGGTAAAATATTTCAGATTAGGAAAAATCAAAAACTTTGTAAATGAAGTCTTTTAGCAGACTATAAAAATGTTATTTATACTTGTGTGAATTAGCTGTATAAGCTTATAACTATATAAGGATTAAGGTTACCTGTCATGAACTTCTCGTACTTACAAATTATCCTGTCAGTTCTTTTTTTAGTGTAGTAATTACGTTTTTTCTTTATTCATTCTGACATTCTAAATATTTCTGAATCTTCTAATATTTTTTCTTTATATTCGATATTACAGCATTAATATTTTTGTTCTATATTTTATTTCATATTTTCATTTTATATGATGTATTTTTCTTTAAATGCCTTTTATATGTACTGTATATAAAAATTATTATTTGATTTCTTTAAAATATGATTTTATTCAAATAATTTTAGTTATTTTTCATTTATTTATAGAATATACTGCATATTTCAGCTGTACTGTATTTGTATATACTGTACTGTATTTCAATAAATGTTTGAAATTTTTTCACAGTCTAAAATATAAAAAATTTTATTCGAATTTCTCCTTTTATTTATTAAAATTTTCTAACTTTTTGTTCAGTACTTTGTCTTTTGAAAAAATAATGTGTTTTTTACTTATTATTTTGGCGAATTTTATCCATAAAGATGATTTTAAAAAAGTGATGTAGATCATTTTCTATATAATATTTTTCAGTTTTTTGATACATAAAACTTTTGAATTATTTATCTATAAAAGTCAATATTTTTAAACTTCTCTTGTATAGAGTATTGCTAAATATATTAAAGGTTGAAGAAATATTTTGTTCTCCAGATTTAAGATAAAGTTGTTGAGTAAAATGCTGCAGGTAAAAACGCAAATGTTTATAATAGCTTTCTAAATGACTTCGCTATCGGCAAAAAAGTTTTTCTAGAAGTAATAATCTACAATACTATTGAATTGCTCAACTGCAAAAAATAAGATGGCTAGAAAATGCTAAAAGTTTTAACTAGATTTAATTAATAATTATTTAATGATCATTGGTTACATAATTGCGTATATAATAAAGGAATGCAAAAAAAAAGTTTTTAATTCTATTCTTAAATTGGCATACATTAAGATAATTAATACATAATTAAAAAATATTCAAAACATACTTTAATTGGTTATATTATTATTAATTTTAATAGGAAGTAGTAAATGGTTAGTTGTAATGATTCAATTAAATTTCACATATAATTTATTGCCTAAATAGTTTTATAAATTACAATATTAGAATTTTTTGAAAGGAAGATGGAAAAATGTTTTATCAAGAGGATAAAATATTTTATAAATATATTTTAGGCGAATGTTATAAAACGATTACTACTTATACTGTTATTTTGCTATTAATATTCTTGAAATCACTACTTTCATTTCTTAATAAATTTCATATATCGTAGAATTAAGAATATTATAATTTTAATATTAAAAATAATAGAACTTTATTAAAAGTTTTTGAAAATACTTTATTTGTTTAATTAAATGTTTTGTTTGCTTTATTTGGATATAATATATAAATTTTTACTTTCAGCAATTAAATTCATCCCTCAGGCTTCTCTGCTTTTGACTAATTAAGCATTAGTTCCTCTTAAAAGAATGCTTTTCTTGAAATACGAGGTCGTAACTATGATTAATTAGATTTTTTTTTGTAAGTTTTATCTGATCATTACAGTTTAGATTTCTCACGAAATATAAATTAGCCTTGTAGTAGGCTATTATTTCAATTGTCAAACTATTTTAATTTAAAATATAAATTGAATTTTTTATATCACGATTAAAACTCTAAAATGTAGAATAAGAATATTTTATTATTATTAAATGGATATTTATTTCAAATGAAAATAATTATATAAAATTACAATACATTTATTAAATAATCATTATATATATATAATAGTAAGTAAATTATTTAAAATAATTAAAATATATATAGTAATACAGTATCAATATTGCAAGTTTATTAAGATCAAATTGTTTCAATAGATGAATAAATATGAAAAATTTGTTTAATTTCAATATTAATACATTTAAATCGTATTGATAATATATAATTAGGAAATTCGTAGCATATAATTCGGTATGGCATTCTTATTGAAACTTCTTATTTCATTTCACTCAGGCAACTCTAAAAGAATCCGATATATGATAAATGCAATAGTATCAGAATTTTACTTAATTATGGATATAAAATACTATACTGTAATTACAAGGATATAAAATTAACTATGATCAGGACCGCCGAGAGAAATTTTAGGCCCGTGACAAGTCTATGGTCCGGGCCCCATTTAAAAAAGTATTTCACTTTGGTTTAATAAAAAAGTCATATAAAACGTTAAACATTTATTAAAAAAAAGTGTACAATTAATTCAAAATTCGATACATTACATATCATACAAAATACAAACATTAAATAAAAAGAGAACTTTTAAATTTTTTGGCCTCATCTGAGATCAAGCCAAAAATTTTAAAAACCTTCAATGAGGAATGAATAAAAATTTTAAAACCTTCGTCTATCAAAATATTATTATATATAAAATAGTTTATTTTGGCACAACTGCTTTGGGTTGTAGACAGTGCGCTCTTGTCGCGGCCTGCGAACTATCGGACATGTTATGTGACACGTCGGGGCTGGACGGTCGGGTCCTTTTCGATGCCAATAATTATATAAAATTACAATACATTTATTAAATAATCATTATATATATATAATAGTAAGTAAATTATTTAAAATAATTAAAATATATATAGTAATACAGTATCAATATTGCAAGTTTATTAAGATCAAATTGTTTCAATAGATGAATAAATATGAAAAATTTGTTTAATTTCAATATTAACACATTTAAATCGTATTGATAATATATAATTAGGAAATTCGTAGCATATAATTCGGTATGGCATTCTTATTGAAACTTCTTATTTCATTTCACTCAGGCAACTCTAAAAGAATCCGATATATGATAAATGCAATAGTATCAGAATTTTACTTAATTATGGATATAAAATACTATACTGTAATTACAAGGATATAAAATTAACTATGATCAGGACCGCCGAGAGAAATTTTAGGCCCGTGACAAGTCTATGGTCCGGGCCCTATTTAAAAAAGTATTTACTATGATCAGGACCGCCGAGAGAAATTTTAGGCCCGTGACAAGTCTATGGTCCGGGCCCCATTTAAAAAAGTATTTCACTTTGGTTTAATAAAAAAGTCATATAAAACGTTAAACATTTATTAAAAAAAAGTGTACAATTTCATACAAAATACAAACATTAAATAAAAAGAGAATTTTTAAATTTTTTTGGCCTCATCTGAGATCAAGCCAAAAATTTTAAAAACCTTCAATGAGGAATGAATAAAAATTTTAAAACCTTCGTCTATCAAAATATTATTATATATAAAATAGTTTATTTTGGCACAACTGCTTTGGGTTGTAGACAGTGCGCTCTTGTCGCGGCCTGCGAACTATTGGACATGTTATGTGACACGTCGGGGCTGGACGGTCGGGTCCTTTTCGATGCCGGGCCCGTGACAAAAGTCTCTGATTTCACCCCCTCTCGGCGGCCCTGATTATGATAGATCAGCGATGTGGATCCTTTATCAATAAACAAAATATGAATTTATTGGCTGGATGTTCCAGACTAGTACTTTAGTGGACTGACATTTGGATCTTCCAAGATGAAAGTTCAACACATTTCTACTCTGGAGGATCTTATATCTCTTGATTTTTTAGGAGAGTCAGACCCCAACTCTTAAAATACATCTTTCTTCTGATGACCGATCCCATCACAAGTATGGGCGGCTCGTAGTGGGCTTTGGAACAGTCCCACCTCTTAGAATCCAACAGGATAAAAAGTAACGTGAAACTAGAAAGGATAGAGCTAGGTAAAATTAAGGATCCATCATTTGCAAATTTTTTCAGGAGATCCGGGACCGATTCATTGAATTTCATCTTTCAATTTTCCACTTGATCTCATTATGGGCATTGATCAACCTGTGGTGAGCCTAACTTAAACTTGCAGCCTGTTTAACTTCGATTTGAAAAGTAGCCTAAAAACGGAAAGGAAAAGCATTCATGGAGTGACCAGGATTTGTTTTAATATAATAAAAAATATTGGTATTCACGGGATTATATTACTGTATTTAGATTCTCGCGAATATAAAAAAATGAATAATTAATACAGCCACAATAACCATTCGCTATCGGATATTTACTCGCATTTGTTATAATCCGTCAAGATCGTCTTAGCTGTTAGATATAGCGAGCACAATTCTTGAGGCTTACAAAAAGTGATTGATATCTCATAAAAAGTAATTAATTACTCCAAAATAAGAATAATCTTTAAGAGATAAATTCAAATTCAAGATAAATTCAAATTCAAGATAAATTCAAATTCAAGAAATTCAAGGGGATAAAATAATAAACAGATGTCTGTTTATTATTTTATGATTTTTAAGTACGCTACTATACTGTTTTACTTAAATTGCACAAAAGTGTAAAAAATTAAAAAAGAATGAAAGGGCAATAAAATACAAAATTCAAGTCGATGTATTCTGAATAATAAGTATTATAAAGAGCAACTTCAAATGAAATAGGAAATATATTTATAAACATTATAAATAATAAAATAAATTTATCTCACGTATTTTTATTTATAATTAGCGAGGAACACAGCGCTCTTTGGACATTTCTAGGAAATAAGTTTTACTTGTGTTCATGATTATGTTATACTGCTGTTGCCACCTGTTAAATATTTCTGACGTAACTTATTGTTATATGATATATCGATAATTATTTTTGACGTCAACCATTTTTACATTTTTGTAATATATTTAACAATTTCATCATGATGTCATATAGGCCTATTGTTGCTTATTTATAACTGCATAAACAGTACTGTAATGTCTTATGAACGACGCGTTTATATTTCTTGAAACTCTAGGCGCTAAGGGATGCCCCCAATGTTCACAAAATTAAATAAGAAAATAAAAAATACTATCAAAATTATATACATACATAAATATATATAGTCATTCATCATATTAAATAAACAGATTTTAGGGATGTGCAAACTACTTAAAAATGAACCACTAACTGAAGTTGCCAAAGTGAAAAATAGTTTTATTTGTATTAATATTATTATCAGTTAAAATTTTGAACATGTAGTGAATGATTTACTTTATTCAAACACTTAATTTTAATGAATAAAATAATGAATTTATATTTTTATTTTTTAAGTAATACAGAATATCGAGAACCTTTCCATTTTATTTTAATGGATTGATACCATCAAATTTTTCGATATCTGTTATGATTCATAACAGAGTGGGAGAAAATTTTTGACGGAACAAAATGACATCATTGTACGTGTATTAAGAAACGAAGGGAGTAAAACAAAGGAAATGATGTGACGCATTGACTAATCCTAACTCCGTATTATATCAAGTTGAAATCTGGATTCATATAAATCATTTTTTTTCGTGAGTTTTTCCAAGACATTAAAAGTAACAAGGCATTTAAAAGGCTTTAAATACCATCATTAAAAGGAATCAGATACAGTATATCATTTGCCGTGTTATTTCAAAAGATGGTTTCGTATTAAATGTTACATTTGTCACATGTGCCAAATGTGGTACATATGTTTTTGTGCCATTATTTTTTAATTTTAAAATATCAACAGGGGATTATCATGATGTAACAAACGACAATAATTTGTAAAATGGTTTCAGGAACAACTGATTATTGAATTTATCCTCAAATTCTTTAATTATTATGGAGAATGTCCCTTACCATTTTATATTCTTAAATAAAGCTCTCACGATGATTTAGTGAAAGCAGAAATTAAAGAATGGTTGATAAAACATAATATTCTCTTAAAAAATGACATGCTGATAGCTGAACTATTGGATGTCATTCGCAATTCATATACAGTGTACTGTACCAAAAAGATGTATCATTGACGAATTAACCGGAAAATAGTCATGAATTTTTATGATAGCCACCTTGCCTTTGTGACTTATATCCAATTGAACTGATATGGGCACATATAAAAAGATATGTCAGTAAAAAAATGCTATAATCAATCAATTCAAATAACTAGAAAACATGCGTATATGTTGTTAAAAATTTGGAACTACAATATAGTAGGCCTATTGGAATACTGATAATTTAATAGAAAAAATTTCTTTAGAAATGAAATTGAAAGTTTAATTATCAAGATGAGCAGCAATAGTGATAATGAAACTGAATACAATATATAAACTAGTAATTATGAAATCATAACTGGTATCAAAAAACAGATGAACATGAATTTGATGATATCAACCATTAGTATAAATGAAAAGATAAGATCTCAGATATGATTTTATTTAAAACAATAAAAATATGAATTCATTATTTTATTTATTAAAATTGTTTGAATAAAAATAATCCTTTCACCAAATATTCTAAATTTTAACTGATTACAAATAAAATAAAGCTACCTTCGTATTCAGGTAACTCAGTTGGTGATTCATCTTTAAATCTGTTATTTGGTTTTCCCAAGATTCAAGTTATGTTAGGCGGACTATATGTTATGTATGGTATAGGCCTATATATATTTTTTTTTGAATTACTACATAAACAATTTTTTTCATACATTTTTGTTATTTATAACATTAATATACAGTATCAGAAAATTTGAAAGAAAAAAAAATTGTAATTATACTCCATTCGAAAGTTTGAATTCGAACTCCATTGTTAATATATAATTATCATACATTTAGTACGTTTTAGATAAAATCGAAAATATAACAATAGAAAATGAATTAAATATCTAATTTAATATTATAAGTTCTCTATTTTTGGTTTTGAAAATTGGATCCTAGGCGCACACCTAGTTTGCCTAGTAATAAACATGCCATTGTTATGTGATAAGTTATAAGAGCATTAAAAACAGTAACGGAAATAAAATTGATATTCTGTAAATATTTCATCATATTTCTGCAGTATTTTCATGCAAAATTTCCGATTATAGATTGCTATTTGTGCAAAATAAAATATAAATTAGTTTACTCGAGAAACAAATACTTTATATACAGTATTTTCTATAAAATTGTCTATACAATATTTATAAAAGTATTATATTGAGCCAATATTTAATTATCATTAATTTAAACTGACAACAATGTTTTGTCATTTTGGAAACTAGCCTTCTATTAGTCAAATGTTTCAGTGCTATCTTTTGCAATGAATAAAATTGAAATTTCAGAAATGATTTGTTCTATTTGCATTTGCCAAAATAATATAAATTTTAGTTCCGAGATCATTTATTCAACCTGAATATTATGTGATCATGCCTTTTATTTTTATTTATTTTAAAGCTAATTTTATTAACAAATTCAAGTCGTGATGTAGCAATCCACAAAAGATTTCGGTGAAGAAACAGGTTTGTTCTCTTTACATAATTCGTGATTCGATTCCAATGATCATTTTCTCAAGGTTATGTGCCTAGACCAGCATTTCCAACCTTTTGAACTATTGCTACTTACTCTTATCTATTTAAATATAACAAAAATAGTTATCCTTAATGTATTTTGATAACGTATTTTATTTTATTACTTTCAAATATCGTATCGTTATCTATAAATATAGACTAAAATGTTAAATGCATTTCGAGAATTATTTAAATGATTTTTTTTAGCTTTCATTTTCTATTTTCAATATAGCTATGTATATGAGAAATTAAAGTTAAAATAACTTTATAAAGAGGTATTATATCAAGCATATTACAAAACTTGTTTTTATTCTTAAAATACAGTAGGATCTATAATATAAATATTTTAGAAATTAGCATGATAGTGATATATATTTTATATATTATTTACAGTTTTTTATTTCAGTAAAAATCATGCACTATCAATTCTCATATTCATGATTGTGAAAGGTATGGTGATAAGTTTCCGAGTATTAGTTCGTATATATAATTGAATTAATCCGAAATAAAGTTAATGTTATATGCTATTTTAATCGATTTCTGTTGTTTTTTGACATGAATAACAATAGAAAATTCTGATTTGCATGAAGTAGATTTAAGTCGTATCGTATAGAAAATAATCTTCAGAACATGGTACCATGAACCTCGCAATTCGACACTAATCCGTCGCCGAAGTAATGTCGAATTGCGGGACAATATTTTCCATATAAGACTATGTAAAATAGATTAATTCGTTATCGGTCCCCATCCCACTCTCCTAATGGGTGAGGTGAGAGAGATACACTATATTATTTACTTTATTATATGTGTTTTACTATTGTATAACACACTAAATTACGAAATACACTATTTTATACACAACACACAATTTATTAGCCCTTAGATGTTGGAATGAAGTCTTCCAGCAGACACCCTAGCACCCATAATCTTCTCTCTCTATTGCAAAACGTTACCACAGTTGTCAGGAACGCCATATTCGAGTTACATTTTAATTGTTCTACTTTTCTGCACTTTATATGTGTTGCAAAACGTGGCCACAGTTATCCTAGGAACATTTTAATTGTTCTACCTTTCTGCACTTTTTCTACATTTTTTCTTTGTTTCTATAATTGTTCTACCTTTCTGCACTTTATCTACAATTTTTTTTCATCTCTGTCTCAATCAAATGTTCTTCTTTTCGGAATTATTCCTCTGGTCAGTTCTCTTTGAACCAATCCTTACATTTCACGGAATTATTCCTCTGGTCAGTTCTCTTTCAACCCATCCTTACATTTCATTCAAAAAATAATAATAATAATTACAAATTTTTTACATTCTGAAAATGTAGAATTGAAAATTAACATAAAGAACACGGGAAAATACCAAAGTAGCCCCAAGAGAACTGACAAATAACAAATGACATCACACAATTTCATGCACGCGAATGCGCCAACCCGCGAAACTCAAATGTCGAATTGCGAGGCACCACTGTACAGATATTCATTTTTATTTTTTTAACAAACAATTATGGAAAAAACTAATCGACTACTTTTCAAATGCGCTCTTTATTTTAGAATGATTAAAGATAGATTAAAATATATGCCATCAAAATCATCCTAATCTACATTGAATATCATAAAAATTTACCAGTTAGTTTCATTAATTCCATATAGTTACCTTGATGCCGCAATACTTCCATATACAGTAGTTAATTCATAAATTTGAATGACTGCTATTTTTTAGCGGATGAATCTACAAAATTAATTAATGTTACTTAATTTTCTAAACATATTGCTGAGTTTTACAGAAAAACAGTAAAAATTACTATGATTCAAAAGTTATTAGGAAGCAATCAAAGTTTGAGCATCTATTATTTTTTAGATAGTTGAAGATAAAGGATTAATTGACGTGTAATCAAGATAATTTTCGATAGCTACTCCTAGAGAGCATAAAAACCTGATAATTACTGTATTCAGAATATAATAAGAGACTATTTCAAAAGTTTAATTGTCTGTCGTTTTTAAGTGACTTAAGTTAAATTTTTTGGAATAACAGAATACTTTTAATTAAAAAAATTTTTACGAATACCAAAATCAATAACATTTATATAAAGCGACTCAGTCTTCAAACTAAGAATGAAAATATGCATGCAGTTCTTAACATAGGCTGTATTTTATCAAAAATTATAATGTAGAAACAGTATACTGTATTTATATATATGTAAAATTTCTAGAAACATTTTTGATACTGGTTTCCTGAGGAACACTGGTTAAGAATCACTGAGTTAGAGGATTAAATGATACGACATCAGGTTAATTTTAATAGTATGAAATTATTACTAAATTTCAAGAAAATATAGTAATTCAGAAGTTATTAGAGAACATTCAGACAGAGAGCAGACATTAGACATAAGGCGGAGTGGGGTATGTGCGTAGTCGGAGCAAGTGCATTAACGGGCTTTTTTTATTATAAGATAAGCGAAATTTTACTATTTGGTATTGTAATAATCTACTAAAAGTTAATATCATCCTATCGCCTTAGATATCGCACAATGACTGATGAAATTCCAGTATTTGCATCGACCTTTATAAAAGCATCGCGTCCGAATAGCACACACAACTTTGACAGTACCTTAAAAGTGCAATAGTTCTTAGGATAACTTCATATTAGGGGTTGTTTTTTAGTAAGTATGAAGAATATTGATTAAAGTTTACATTACATAAACAATATTTTATGATAGTTTAAAATTTATTGTGAAAAATTCTAGTAGGCTCTACGCTCTTGCCCCGTAAATATTGTTACATGGGAAAGTGCAGATCATCATCTTGGGATATTAGGCTGCTATAGCCTCATAACATGTTCAGTTTTATTGTTTCGTGTTCTGCAATTTAATTTGTTTATTAAGTTTTACTTCTTGCATATAACATGGTTTGCAGCTACGTCAGAAAAACCAACAGTGGCGATTATTCAAAAGAAATAAATAAATGTGAACGTTGTCTATGAGTGATAAGTATGTAGATATCAATTAAAATTTTCGTATAAACCATTTTTTATTTGATAAAAAAGATTTTGTCATATTAAAAACAGAATGAATTAAAATTTTCGTATAAACCATTTTTTATTTGATAAAAAAGATTTTGTCATATTAAAAAGAGAATGTGTACTTTGTTACTTTGAATAAAAATAAAAAGGGATGTAAAGTAATTAATGTGAAAGGAGATATAGTGAAATAAAATAAAATAAAGTGATATAAGTACACAAATTGTTATTAAACAATTTGTGTACTTACATCACTTTCTATTTTTGTTTTATTTCACTATACTTCCTCTCATATTTCAGAGATCAATTCTTGTTTCTTTAACAAAAGATAACTAAAACGAAACAACCTGTCTTAATGTGGTAAAAAGCAAATTTATAGTAGATTTGTTCCTAATTCTGCACTTGTCAAGTAACGTGTAACTAAACTTCAAAGCGTTTTTAACTTGTACGTACGCTCTTGTCCCGTTTTGGGATAAGTGCAGAGTATCTGACATTTTGTACAATTTTGTAGCAAAATTAAAATTTATAAGGATGAATTAAACGGTAATAGCTGCGCAATGCTATTGGTACCGACATTGTTAAATATTTATACAATAGGTTAAAATACTTGTGTTTAAAGTCCAACTTTGCAAAA
>AYEL01074458.1:0-40282 GCA_000484575.1 Olivierus martensii | reverse complement strand
GTTTAAAAATTAATATATAGTTTATTCCTAAAACGAAATATTCTTACTTTATTTTATTATTAATATATTTTTAAATATTATCCAGAATTTAATTTATATATTTTTCTATAACCGTTTATAAATAAAAACAATAACATTTCTAAAAATGTGAGGACCTTTAGAGAATCATAAAGATAATGTGTAACATAAATAATCTTCCAAAATTAAGTTTGATAAAGAAGTATTATTATATTATTAAACAATTTATTTCTTATTTAAATAAATAATGACTTTCAATTATAAATTATTAATAAAAGAAGAAAAAAAGATGAAACAATAAACAATATATATTAATTTAAAAACTGTACAACGAAATAATTTTTATTTATTTATAGTTTTTATTTACTTAACTAATAATTTATATTAATTTAAAAACTGTACAACGAAATAATTTTTATTTATTTATAGTTTTTATTTACTTAACTAATAATTTATCTTCTGAATTCTAGAAGCAAAAACATAAATAATGTTTCTAGTTATTTAATAAAAATTATAGATAAATATAGTATTATAATTGAAGATTATTTTAAAAAAAAATATTAAATCAAATTTATTCAGTATAATGGAAATAAACTGAAACAAATTTTTAGCCTTTTTTTTCTTTCATGTGTGTCTGTTTGTTTATCCAACCGCATAAAATCTCAAAATTAAACATTATAAAGTACTAAATATTATAAAAATGTTCCTTATTAAAAAATTATTTTTTATTTTATTTCTAACTATGTTATAATATGAAAGAAATTCAAATTGTTAGTTTCTATATATTTGAAACTATCATTTTGAATTTCTTCCATTATTTGAAACTGTCACAAATATACTTATTGGATATATTCTTATAAAATTTAAAATATGTTTTAAAAATTGTATTAAACTAGAAATATATATATAAAGTTGATGAAAGTTGAGCATATATATTTCAAAATGTCTTTTGTTCAGTTTGTTTGGCTTAAAATTTTATCTTACTTAACCATTTATCTGTGAAATTTTTTCTTTTTTAAAAAAAAGTATCAATTAAAAATATCCTACTTGGCACTTTTCGATAATCTTCGCGATATTAAAACGAAATTTATACAGACTAAGTTACATGGATTAATTCAAATCTTTATTTTTATTCGTCTTTAAAGAAAGATTTATTTTACTTATGCAAATATGAAGAAAAGCTTAACTTTGTCTTCTTATTTAATATTCAATTTTTTTCCCTCTCTCTTTCTAGATTAATAACTTAACGAGACATTTTAAAACGTGAAAAAACAATAAGAATATCTCGTAGTAAAAATTTAACTTATTGATAGCTTGAAAAACTTTTTGTCGAAGAAATATTTAATTTAAAAATATTTATCTCACGTCTTCTAAAGTATAAAATTGTGTTAGAGAAAAGAAAACTGATGTTATGTTTTTTCTAATGTATCTGAATTATAGCATTAATTATGATATAATTTCGGAATTATTTCCGATTATTTTTACGAAAAATTATTATAAAATTAAATTTATGATTAATTTGTAAAACAAGTTTATAAATATGAACCGAATGTTTATTCAACTCTTAAAAATCTTTAAAATTGTAGAATATTGGAGATCAGCTTAATGCGAAAGACGTTCTTATTGAAGATGCAATTAGCTTGACATTTTTATGGTGGTTAAAGGAGACATTCAAAGCTCGTAATGCCATTCCTTTAGGGATTTGTTAAGAACTCAAGACTCGAGTACGATAAAGAAAAAAGAACGTAAGTAGTAGCAAATCGATTGTTTAAAATTTTCTTTTTTCTTTGGAGAAATTTTTTAAATTTAGTTTAACAAGAAATATCATTTATATATATATATTCTATACATTTCGACAAATTAATATTTTCATAATTTATATAAAATGAATATATTAAAAAAATTAAGAGAAGTTTAAATTAGATTAAGTATTGACGACTTTATAAATGTCAATAATTGCATCTATTACAGATTTATATAATAAAAAATATTAGATATACCTTTCCAAAACAACAATTTTTTATATACATATAATATTGTTTACGTTGAATTTACATCAGAAAGTAAAAATATTTTTATGTAAAAAATCCGAATTAAATCATTTAAATTTCAATGATTAAATCAGAAAAATAAAAACTATTTTTATCTTAACTTCGGTTGTTGAAACTTCTAACACGAACTTATTATGCATAAAATTTAATTTCGGTAGTCACTGGAACAGAAAGTGTGTTGGCGGATAATTTACAGAGCGCGATCGATACTTAAAGAAGAATTTTATGTTAATCCTTCTTCCAGTGGATTTTTGAAGACAATTTCTTATATTGAACTAACAAGCTGCTTTCATTCTTTAAGTAATAACCAAGTAAACGTTTCTATAACAGTCGTTGCTGTTTTGCTTTTACTTAATGCTTAGTGTACGTTTTACAACTTTAGTGATTATTTTAATACTGCAATCATATTCAAGATTTTGTAACCAAAAAATTGAAAATTTCTGTACAAAAACATGTAATAATTTTACTAAGCTCCACAATAATGTATATCCTATATCTTCTTAATTTTTTTACCGAGTTATTCGTGTAAGTCATTAAGGTTAATCAGTCATTAAACTGCTTCGTGACTCGTGATCATTATATCGATTTCAAATTTTACGAAGTACCTATCTTGTTAAAAGTGAGTGTAAATAGATAAATTATTAATTTTATGCTTATTTATAAGGAATTACTTACATAGTGGCAATTATTTAAATGCAATTTTTTTCTTTACTTTTATTTAAAAATGTTAATTAAAAAAATAATTTATATTAACATAATGTTTTATTATTAATGGATCTGAGACATGTTTATAATTATAACTTAACCCGAAGACATTTAATTATACTTCAGAAAGTTTTAGGAAAATATTTTATAAGTAAATATAATTTTCCTCTCTTTTGTCTTCGTAAAATTTATTAAGTTTTGACTTACTTAATAACTTTCAGTCATTAATTGACGTTAACTTTGTAGGAAAATTTCTCAATAGTATTTATAATTTATAAGAAAAAGTAATAATAAAGAAATCTCATTCGATCATTACTTATTTATTTATTAACCAAAGTAAACATTATCATCACCACGATGGTTCACTTGGCAATATAATTTCCATTTATTTTAAAAAGTGAGGTTTAAAAAAGTTTTCAAAAATACGATTTATATAAATTTTTCATAGGCAAAAATGATAACGGAATGAATAAACAGATTGACGTTACATTTTTGGAATTTATTTAATCAAAATTCTTGTTGTGTTTTCTCTTGTCATAATCATTTCTTTCATACGTGACAAGATAGAGATCACCTGAACCGGTGTTGATTGGAATAATACAATTCTGCTGCAAATAGATTATGTAAATAAATGTATATTTTTTTTTTATATATTTATTTTACTTATTCATTCTACAAAAGAATTTGGATTTTAAATTTATTAAATTTTCCAGTTTTTAATGCATGTAATAAAAGCGAACTTAATCAATATAATTTGTTTCGCTATTTAATGTTCAAGTATTCGTTATAAATTATTTCGAAGTTAAAATGCAAATTAATTAATTAATTTATTTATTTAATTCGGTTTAATATGATATTTTTATGACTACTAATAACATAAACTTATTATCGTTACGACTTCTCTGATCTTATTTTAATTTCTGATATAGAAAATGTTAAGCTATTTTAATTAACAAGTTTATGAGGTTATTTTGGAAATAATAGTGTATATATTCAACCTGAAAGCTATAAAAATGCCTTTTCTGAACCTTATAGAATATTTTTCTTTGTCATGTCATTCACCCGCACGCAGCAGTTTTTTTCTTCTTCTTGTGGCTTGTCACTCATAATACTGACAAGGACTGTAAAGAGTTCGAGAGCCTCTGGGGCTCATCAAAATTTCTTACAGGATCTAAAGATTTATCTTTTGGCAATAAACTCCTTTTATAGCTTTTAAGTTTAAAGCCGCAAACTTACAATTTGTGTCAAAAGTGTTGAGTCATTCAAAAATGACTCTATTTTCTATATATCGAATTTTACTTTTCTCTTTGCTGACAGGAAAGTTATCAGTTTATTTTTTTCTTTTAACTATAGACAAAAGCTGAAAAAATCAGTCAATAAGTTTACAATGATATTTTTCTTCCTGGATTTTCGTTAATGTAACTCATTTATACAACATAAAAATTAAACAAGCAAAATCAAACTTTTTATGTGAAGTATATGATCAAGCTTGAATCTGCTAAATGAAATGATTAAATTATTCATTCTCAAACCTAATCTTACGAATGCTGATAATATAAACACAATTATAATTTATCAACTTTGTACAATAAATAGCAGCGAACATGATAATATTTTCACTACTTCGAAAACATAAATCGTGTTCGTCTTCTTCTGCTATGATATTGCAATCGATACACTTAAAATTTGTATGAAAGAACTATAAAAATGCAAATTGTCTGCGAAATATGAAAACTGAAACTGGATAATACTTTCATAGATTATATAAAGTGGAAGTTATTCTTATAATTTTTACATTTCAAGTAATATTTCAAGAAATTTTTCAACTGGAAACATTTTATAAGAAGAATGACATGAAGTGCACAATGAATGCTTTTTTTTGACAACAAATAACTCCATATCCCAGTCATTTGTCTCTTTATAGATCCAACAGTACGGGTATCTTGTGTATTTGGTGTCCGCATAATCTATTATCCACTTCATTACTTGTTATCATTCCTGTTATTGACAGGTATAACGACATCCCTCTCGCATTCATTCACATAGATTTAACAATGGTATGATGAAAGTAAATAAAGATGAAAGTAATAATTATCCAGATGGAATAAAAACGGAACGGTACTATTATCTGGTCAACTAGAACCAATATCTGTTCTTTGGACACCTGCTACATCTGCAGTTCTCACACAAAGCGATAGTTATTAGCTTTTTCGTCTAAGGGGGAAAAAACGGTCGACTTTTGCAAATATAAGTATAAAAACTTAGAAAATTGGAAAAGTTAGAACATTCCTTCCAGTTTGTAAAATTTATAATAAAACTCCAATTCAAAAATATTATTATAAGAAATATTAGCTATTAACTTAAAAAGTTTTATGTATGGTATTTCTAATAAATCCAATTTTTTTCAGATAGAGATTCAATTTTTCTAACGTTATACACTGTAATATTTTAAAGAAATTTTTTTATAAATAAAATTCTTAGTATCATCTAGTTTACTCCTATAAAAGATACAATCTAATCTGTTATTGATTATTATTCCTAATTAACTAACTTACAAAGATAACTGAATGAAAATTTAAAGTTTAAATTATAAAATTTATTTTCTAATTTTTCTGTAATAAAAATAACTTCCCTCTTTCACTTTAAAAAATATTTTTAGCATAAATTCATTTTTAAATTAATTTTTTTTAATGTTCACAGTTATCTGAGAGATCAAAGAGCATTTTTCTAGTGAATTCATCGATATTTTCTTTAAAATTAATTAATTTTGTCTTTAAAATCTTAAAAATAATGATGATGAATTATATAGATTTTATTATTTGGATATCAAAAATAAATTAAATTAAATTTTAATAAAATCGAATGTAAATGAAATCAAAAAATGTGATATTAAATTTGTGTATAAAAGTAAAAACGAATATAAAAGCAATAAATATACGATAAAATAAAATTTCTATCTATAAATTTTTATATGAAGAATAAAATTTTAATTAATGACAAGTTCCTACAATGAATCAATGCGGTGAAAGTTGTTTTGTCATATGCTGCGCTATTACCGTTTGATCTGAGGATAAGATGTCATAATATTTCAGCCGCTTGTTCTATTGATTACCTGATATATGGCAAGAGCGGTTGTACTTATTCTCTGGAACTGCAGGAGAAGACATCTACAGCACTTGCATTTCCTAGATGTTTTATGCAAACATTACTCAAGATGGTTCTTCAGTAATCTTCTTTGCTTTGATGACTTCTGATTCTAATAAAAATACGTTACCTCCCGTACAAAGTATCAGTTACCTAACTTATAATCCCAAACTTCAGTTCCTTTAATATTAATACTTAATAAATATAATTCTGTTTAATGAGCTAGCTGAATTTTATATTTTCTTTTTAAAGTTTAATGAAATCATATCAATTTTTTTATGATATTCTTAAAGCTTTAAAGCAAACAGAGATTATATTTTTATCATAATATATATATAAGTTGAATCATTTACTATCAATATGTGTGAGTAATGCTTTCAATTATAACACTCCTATTATTGATTTCAATTAAGAAAAATGGAAATATATCATCATAAATTAATATTGAGTTGATGTACATTTATGAAAGCGAGAGGAAACTAAGATTTGCTATAAATAAATCGGATAATAAATGAACAAGAAACGATGCTTAAGTATGTATGTCATCGAACTCGTTTTTATGTTCAAAGAAGTAAAAGCTGATTAAAAAAAAAAAGATCGAAAACATTAATTATATAAAATTCAATATTTAGATGTTTCTGCTTATCGAAACCATTTGAAATAATTGGTACATAGATACATTCAGATAACATGATCAAACTCATAATTTTTTTTATTTTCGTTTCAACATCGGGAATGAAAAAATTGAAGTCATATATGTTCAGCCAGGCATCACTAATACGTTGTGATGAATTGGAAATTTTTCCCAAGAGATTCTAATCCGAAATAATAAATGAAATTCCCTAAATGTAATGGTTAAGTTATTTCCAGAAGTAAAAACATATAATTAATTAATTTTTATTGAATTTCTTTGATCCTGATACTATTTACTATACCAGAAAAATTTTTTAGCTCCATAAAAATAAAATTATATAAATTATTACTGCAAAGTAAAAAATATTCAATCAGTATAATATTTACTTCAGAATTATTCTATTTTTAGTAATATATCAGTAGTAAATATAGACAAAAAGAAATGAAAAATTAAGAATTCTATTTTTTGTTTTAATTCGCTCTTCCCGCATCTTTGAATATCTTTCTGCCACATCAGAGAAAATCGTTTTTCTTGAGAGACTTTAACGAAATGTGGCCATTCTCTTTATCTCTCTTCATTAACTGAGACCCTATACATTCCCAGAATACCTTTATGGGATCACGTTTCTCATTCATTAAAGAAATCGCGAAAATAAGACTTGGTTTTCATTCCTATAAGTACATTTTGCGATTGATACGACTAGAATTTTATTAATATTCTCAAATGTATCTGGTAAGATTTTTTGAAATTTTCAAAAATTACGGAATGAAAAGATATTAATTACTGTTTTAAAAATAGTAGCAAATTTAAAACTAACTATTGATGATTTGTGAACTGTTTAACTGATATGAAAACTGTTTTTGGATTTTCTAGTAAAAGATGAAAAATAAATTCACGTAAAAAAAAGCGAACAAATACTATAAATAACATTTAAAATAATATGACTATAAATAGTAGACATATTTTTATATAAAGATACCACAACATAAAAGGAAACAAATATTTCCATAATCTTTTATAAAAAATATATTTTACAAAAAATCATTTTATATTTCTATCACAGTAGACGTAACTTAATAACGAACTGGATGCTGAATAGATGGATAATTTGGAATTCAGAGAGTTTTTAAATTACAAAATGACAAAAATTTTAGTATTTTTTCGTAATTGTGAGGCAGCAAACGGATATAAAAGTTGCTGCATAGGTTTTTAGAACAGTAAAAATCTTATGAAGTCGAATGCTTTAAAAAAAATTTATTTTTGTTATACTATATTATAATTATTATATCCTTTTTTGTGGTTTTGCTATTATAAGTTTGCATATTTTGACACAAAAAAACAGATAGTATTCATATATTTGAGTTTATTATTATAGTTTACTTTTTACGTTTCCATATATAAAGCTATTCTATTGATACACCTGAGCAAGTATTTTATAAATGTAGTAGCCTATTGCCATCTTGTGGTATAATATAAAATTATTTCATCATAAATTTAAAAATTCATATTATTGAATGATATCAGATACTAATAATATTTTATACATTTTTCTTTTTCTTTTCATCCATCATTCTGTTCCCCTATTCTAAAGACAGTGCATAAGTTTATAATTTCATATATTAGTGATGAGAAACAACTATTTACAATATACACCTACATTAAAAGTATCTTCAAGGCTATGTTATCAACTTTTCAACCGGCTATATTCTTGCAGGATATCCTCATGATTCTTTATCTCAGGGAGATTTACTATGCTTTTCAAGATGACAAGCGATATAATTTTCAAGAAGTTCATTTTATCTAACGTTTCTCTAGCGTTGTGGTAACGAGAAAAGATAGCAGAAAATGATAAGTAAAATGTGTTTTCACAAATTTTGTGTTAATAATTCTAAAAAAGTTCCTTTTACATACATAATATATGTTCTGAGAGCACATATAACTTTATATTATTATTTTAAAAGAGTAATAGTAAATTTAAAAATAATTTTTGCGAAATTCTGCTTCTCAGTTTTATGGGTCATTGTTTATATAAACTTTCATCCAAAAGAATTATAAAATATGTACAATTTTTATTATAAAAATGTGTTGTATTATAGAAATTATAAATTGTAGTATTTATTTAACTATAAGTAACTTAAATAAAATATTATTTATTAATAAACATTAACATATATTTTAAAACAGTAACGATGCACGATTTTTACATTTTAATACAAAAACATATCATAAATATGCATGCAACTTTTAGAAATTTCGTGTTCATTTTATTAAAATTTCGTTTTATTGATTAAAAAATGCAAATAAATTATTTTAACATTTGAATTTAATAAATTATAAAAGAATATACAACATAAATGCATAAATTTTTGATAATTTTGTATAATAAAACCAAATTGTGTTCGTCAAACTACAATGTTTTCAGTATTCATAGAGCGACCTAATACTGTTTGTCTGTCTGTTATGCACAGAATAATGAGATTGTTTGGATTATCTTAGATACACTGAATTTAATTCATTGGAACATAACTTGAAGCATCAAAATATTTAGCTTTCATTTAAAGTTAATTAAATTATATTTTGTTAATTAATTTAGTAAATTTTCTAATAAAAAATTTATTTCTAATGGAAATAATAGATATAAGTCAAATAATGTAGAAAATGCAATGATATTTTTCTTATTGTTTTGAAACAAAGCAACAAAAGAGCGATATTCTTAACTTTATCAGTGTGTTGCCAGAACAAACAGCAAAAGGAACAATTGAATTTCCTGCAACCTGAAAATATCTTGCACTAGAAATACCTATTTTTATTTTTATCTCACTTCAGTATAAAGAGATTTTAATCTAAAAAATTCGATGTTAAATATTTTTATTTTATGAAAAACTGCTTATAACAATCTCATGACATTGTTTAAATAAATAAATAATGTCATGAGATATATCTGATTAAATTGTGTATATATTAAAATAATTTTTATTCGTTAAGTTTATTATTATTATTGTAGAAAACATATTTTCACTTTATTGTATTACTTTGTTATAATATAAAATTAGTAAATAAATAAATAGTTTATTAAGGAAGAAATTCATTATATATAAAGTCTTATGCATCAAAGTTTAATTAAAAACAACAAATCATTTTTTATAAATGTATTTTAAGTTATTGTTTGTTTGGTTTAGATAGAAGTAAATATTTTTATGCTGTTTCCTTGAATCATTCATATACTAGACAACAAATTAGGTTATATAAGATAAATCATACACAGTAACTTTAAAGTTAGATATAAAAATTTTCCGAAAACAAATAAACGTTCAATTAATTAAAAATATAAAGCATATAAATAAAGGAAATAATAAAAATTTCGGAACGAACGTGATCACCATTTTAAATGGTTATAGATACAGAATTAAAATATGTAAAACGATCAAACATGCATTTTAATCTCTTTTGAAATCATCTTTAATGGAGAGATATTATTACAGAATTTAATAAAAAATATTATATAGTTGAAAAGTTGTTAACGGACATATAGACAACAAGTACAGATGACAGATGGACACAGATACATGGCGATCTGTAGGTAGCATTTTTCATCGGAAAAATCAAGTTAAAAAAAAAGAGAGTTTTGAAGGAAAAAATCTAACATATTGTCGATAAGCTACAGTTTTAATAATACAGACAGATACATGGCGATCTGTAGGTAGCATTTTTCATCGGAAAAATCAAGTTAAAAAAAAAAAGAGAGAGTTTTGAAGGAAAAAATCTAACATATTGTCGATAAGCTACATATTATAAAATTTATTTTAATAATATTTAAAACTGCATATTTTATAAGTATGCAGGATTTCAATGAGCACATTAAATGTAAAAACGTTTAATTATATTTTAAACTGCTTATTTTAATCGAATTTTTGTAATTTTAGAATTCATTTAATTTATCTAGCATCGTATAATTTTTATATTTACGTGTCTCTATCAATTAAGACGAAATTATACTTTATTTACATAGCATAGCGAGTTGAGATGTTTATATCTGAATGATTTCATTAAAATGATGTATTATGTATACATAAAAATTTTCTTTCTCATTTCCGTTGTGTACTGGAATAGCAAACAAAAAGCCGCAAAATTTTTCAATGATATATTAGTTCTGTATTTGCTACTACAATTAAATAAAGTATAAATGTAATTTTGCTCACAGATTTCATTTGATCAGTTTAATTTTTATACATAAAAATTTTCTTCCTCATTTCCGTTGTGTACTGGAATAGCAAACAAAAAGCCGCAAAGTTTTTCGATTCATTAAATTTATAATCGAAATTAAATTCCGTATAAGGGACATAGATATCAAGATCTATTAATTAAAAGAATCTTAATAAATTAATGGAAATTTGGATTTAAAATTTGAATATATATATATATATTATCATATATTATCAATTTATGATAATTTTATCATATATTGATATACTTCAAAATAGCAAATAGATGTTATTGTTTTTCATAGAATGAATATACAGTACTTCTATTTTCTCCTTTATAAATTTATACTTCGTAATTAATAAAACAGACTTTCAATATAATGATAATATTTTGTAATGAATTTATTGCGATTTAAATATTGTTTTGAATTTTATTCTATTTTCAAATACAATAAAATTTTGTCCCCCTTGATGAGCAGTTTCTTCTTTATCAATATGATAATTAGAAGTAATTGTTAATGATGATAATATCATTTTTCTTTTTCGGATTTTTCTTCTTGATCTTCGTCAGATGTGTTGCGCTGATTTTTTGGTTTCGATAATCTTTTTTTCTTTTAGTTTTCCTTTTTCTTTTAGTTTTTGTTGGATGACTTTTTTTGGGATTCCGTTTTTTCTGACATTTGAGGGGCTTGCGTCCCAAAAGATGTCGGCGTCTTTTTGGTCGTGATACAGTTGTTCCTTTCTGTTCCATTTTTTCAATATTGTTAAAGTATGTTTATGTTCCTATTGATCTGACGTTTAATTTGTTTTCTTTAGAGTTTCTTTTATATGAAGGAACGATTTCACGTCTTAATTTCTGGACCAAAAACTTTTCAATAATTCTTTTATTGCGTCGGAATCAAAAATCATCAAAATTATTTTTTTTTATCAAATCAGCTTTTGTCATTATTAGTCTGTTTTATATTTTCCCGAACCTTTCTTTTGAGAAAATCCGAACCTTTCTTTTCCTAATCCGAACCTTTCTTTTTAGAAAATAAAAAAATTTCTTAAGACATTTTTCAATTAAACGTATGAATTTAGATTACTACTAACAATTATAAAATTAATATAAATATAATATAAAAATAAATAATATATTAATATAAATTAATATATAAAAATAAAAATAATTCATCATATGCAATATTTTTAAGAATGATTAGAAAATATAAAAATGATTCACTCACCTCGAACTACAGTTTTACCTTTCTTCCAGACAAAAACTTGTGAATTTTGATTATTACTAACAATTATAATAATAATATAATCGTATGTAATGTAATATTGTTAATATTGGAAAAACAACTTTCATCTTTACTTGAATTTTATAATTATTTTTGGATTAAAGTTTGAACTTTCTTCAAGAAATTTCTAAATTGAATACGGATTCACAAATTTTCATTAGGGATTCACAATCTTATCATTCATAAAGAATCCGTATTGAAACCCTAACAAATATAATAATAAGAATTAATATATAAAAATAATAATAATTCATCATATGCAATATTTTTAAGAATGATTCGAAATTATAAAAATGATTCACTCACCTCGAACTACAGTTTTACCTTTCTTCGAGACAAAAACTTGTGAATTTTGATTATTACTAACAATTATAATAATAAGATAATCGTATGTAATGTAATATTGTTAATATTGGAAAAACGAAACTTTCATCTTTACTTGAATTTTATAATTAATTTTTTTACAAACATTAATATGTTTAAGTAGAATTTTTAATCCAAACCTTTTTTCTATAATAACAAGTTTTTACTAAAATAACAAGTTTATTAATATTGACAAAATTTATAAATCTTATTTAGCTTAGTAAATATTTAGTTTGTTATACTTTGCCATTAAAGAAAGCTTGTTCTTTGAAAATTTAACATTATTTAATAAGATTTGTAAATAATACTATTAATTTTGTAAAATGTAATTTTAATACAAAATCAATAAAATCTGATATATTAGTTCTGTATTTGCTACTACAATTGAATAAAGTATAAATTAATTTTGCTCCCAGATTTCATTTGATCAGTTTAAATTCACTGAAGCATCAACAATTCTTTAAGGAAATAAAATAAATTCCTAAATCAAAATATTTATAAAATTTATCAATAAAATGAATTAATTAGTTTAAGACACAATTATAGCACCTGTGGGTCTAATAGTGACCCTGATCTCTATATAAATTATCCTAATTCGGAGCCTACTCAATGCAATAAAATAAATTCCTAAATCAAAATATTTATAAAATTTATCAATAAAATGAATTAATTAGTTTAAGACACAATTATAGCACCTGTGGGTCTAATAGTGACCCTGATCTCTATATAAATTGTCCTAATTCGGAGCCTACTCAATCCCATCCTGCTCAACCTGAAACACTATTACAAACACCACGCAAACTTTTACTTCGGAGACAACAAAGAAAAACAGTTGAGCAAATTGGAGCAAGAATTGAAATTTACTAAAGCTGAGTTAAAATGCTACACAATAAAAGATTATGAACAGTTTTTACAACTTAATGAAAAATGTATAGATGGTCCTTTACTTACTTGTTAGTCTTGTAAAATCCCATGTAAAACTTAAACTGAAGCAGAAAAGGGGAAATTGTAAACGGTCATTTATTAGATGGAGCTCAGAGAATAAGAGCGTAGCATTATCTATATTTTACAGAAGTCCTGTTTTTCTTTTTCAATGGAAAAGTTAAACCTAGTTGTCGATAAATTTTACATAAATGATATTTTTGATTATGATCTTTATAAATCAATAGGAAAATAATATATATTATTAACAGAAGTTATATAAAAATTAAAGAACTGAAGAAACTTATATATCTCCATTCCAGTTTTCTATCACAAAGAACCGTTCGTTCATATCCAAAAATCAAAAAAATACTCAATAAGATAATTTTTTTTTTTATTATTGCTGAGCGAATAATAGAAGATATTCGTATTAACCATACTAATAAAATGTTTTTAATCTGGTATCTTTTATCAAAATAAAAATTTTTGATATATATATAGATAGACTGCATATCAAAAATATATTTTTGTAACAGTATATATATATATATACTGTTTACAAAGTAATATATATATTGCTTTGTAAACAGTAATACTTTGCTGTATATAGAGTATTGTATTTTCTTTTCATAAATAAAACCCTAGTTGTTTATGTCTAAAATAATGTTTTTGTAACGATTAAAATAATTCAATAATTATTTTAATAGTTAAACAGTTTACAGAATTGTCCAGTTTGTTTTATATATTGTTGATATAATTTGGAAATATTGTTTTATTGGCCAAACTGCACTGCGACTGTTTCCTTTTATAAATCCGGAATATCATTAATCCGGACGACCAATTCATCTATTAGTCTGGAAGAACAGATATTTTTCTGTAATTAATTTTGAATATTCTAAAAAAGAGTTAACTTAGGGGCATAATATTATAAGCTGAAATGATATCTTGGCATATATTTTTACTAAAATTAAATATAATGTTAGGACAGTTGATTAATATATAAAAACTGAAAAATATGAACAATCAAGTTTATGAATAAAGAACATCGAAACATGAATCACGGAAAAAAATTACGAAACTTGGATAGAATTTAGAAATGTCTAATCTTTTATACAGTAGACAAAAGAATTATTCGTGAAGTTTTCCTGAAAAAATGATACTTTTCGCTTATTCCAAAATTAATTTGAATTTTCTAAATTATTTTCAGTTTCATTCGATTCACAAACTGAATCGTATGATGGACAATATCTATAAATATTATGATAAAATTATCTTATATTGATATACTTCAAAATAGCAAATAGATGTTATTGTTTTTCATAGAATGAATATACACTACTTCTATTTTTTCCCCCTTTATAGATTTATACTTCATAAATAATAAATCAGACTTTCAATATAATGATAATATTTTGCAATGAATTTATTGCCATTTAAATAAGATTATTTTGAATTTTATTCTATTTGAATAAATCACATTAATCTGTGCAAAAATAAATTTTCCATTAACCAATGTTTAATGATGAGCAGTTTTTTTATAACTATTAGCAAATATCAAGGTTTAGCTTCTTATTTGATAATAATTATAAAATTCTGATAAAAATACAGTAATTGATTTCTGTACAATATAATTATACGCCCTATAATTTTGTAAATAAAGCAGTTTGATTCCCTTATTTTAATATTTTATTATCTATTTTTTAATTTCTTCATTAGTCTTCTTCTTATGTTTGAAACGAAACTTTTTCATCAGGCGGCTGAAAAGTTGTGAAATATCCGTTCTTGTACGAATAAAAAGCATAACGGCAAAATTCAACTAATAATCTTCTAAATAGGCAGTATTGATTGATATTGGTAGAATGCATGCTGCCATCTGTTAACATCAATTTCATACACAGTATTTATTTTCATGGATTTAAATTATTATGTAATGGTGTAAGTAATTTTTATGATGTAAGTAATTTTTTAATAATATTATTATTAAAATATATATTTTTAATCTATTTATGAAATTTATCAAGAAGAAATGATAACTTTTAATGTAACAAATATTGTACCATAATTAATTTGTAAATTTAATCATTTAAAAATGAACGTTTAAATTTCTGAATATTCTCTAACAACTTTAATTTGAAAGATTTTTATGAAATTCAGTAAGTAGGTCACACCAATGAAAATGAATTTGATGGCACTTTTTAAACGGTATTCTATAATCATTCCAAAATAAAGATCTTTTTAATTAATTCTTTCCAAAACTTCTTGTGTTGATATCGTTAAAGAATAAGCTCTTTTCATAAACATTACATAAAGCAAATTAAATATTTGCAAATATAACATGCAAGCATAAACCACTAAACACATTTTGCATTTAAACATAAAAAACTATAGTTTGAATAATTAAATCGAATGATGTGAATACTATTCAGTATATCGAGTTCTTTACTTGCCATTTTCTCTCACCAATGCTTTCTCTGTAATCCTAGAGTCACATTTCTTAGTAAAATTTTAAAGTTAATTAAACTTTAAAATTTCCTTTTTATTAGTTTAATCCATTTAAATATTTGACAAATTTTGTCTCTCTCCCAGGAAAGAATGCGTTTTCTCTCTCTCTCGGTAGCTTTCATGCAAATATTTTGTTAACTGAAGTGAAGCCACACTGAAGGCGCAGTGAATTTCGTCATTGGATAAAAGGAACTGTTTGATATTGCTCAATTCTTCTTCGTTTAGATATATTTTGTTTTATTTTTAACTGCATAAATTGAAACTTTATTCAAGCATTTTGAGATAAACAGGTATTTAGTAATTTTTAACTTATAGAAACAATTAAAAAAATGAAAACAAATAGAAGATAACGGAAAATGAAATAACATATATACAGTCATCTAATATGCAAAAAGGTATTGGAATAATGCTTAATTTAGTAATTTTTAACTTATAGAAACAATTAAAAAAATGAAAACAAATAGAAGATAACAGAAAATGAAATGACGATTTTTTTTCCCCCATATGTTGAGGTGTACGAATACTTTTTACACTCACTGTATATACAATCATCTAATATGCAAAAAGGTATTGGAATAATGTAAATCTTATAAATAACGATGAATATTTTAAATATTCAGTATTTATGGTAAGAAATTATGTTCTACTCACTTTTGGCCCATCTTAATAAGGAATAAATATATTAAAAATACATGCTGACATATTACATACATATTAAATATATTATGAGTATTATGACTTTTTAATTTAATGTAATTATAAATTTTTTGAATGATATTTATACTTTATCTTAAAAAGTGAATTATGAAATGACCATTTATTTGCTATTTTTCGATTTGAAAGAATATAAAAGAACAAATAGTCAGATTATTAAAGAATGTTTAGAGATTAAGAATTACGAAATTTCAATATTATTTTATTTATTTTCATTTTTAATTATATTAAATAACAGTTTAATAAATATGAATTGATACATTGTAATACATAAAATATTTATAAATATAAATTTTTATTTATAATAATAGTTTGATTAGTATTAATTATTACATTTAGCTATAGATAAATTATGAATAGACTTATAATTAATGAACTCACATATGATAAAGGGGCTATTGTAAAGATGGACCTAATGTTTTTATTCTGTAGTCTAAATAGCGCGGATGCAAGTGAAATATTAAACATGTAAAAGGTGCTAACGAATACCAAAGAAAACTTTAAAAATTCCAAACTGGGAGATGTCCCCGATTTTGTTTTTGCTGGAACCAAATGGTGAGGATGCAAATGAAAATATATATATTCATTATATATATTTGCAGGATGAGAAATAACACACTATCAATAGCAAGAAATGTTGCATTCAACGTTTCTTGCTATTGATTATCTGTCCAACAATATGGCTGCAAGTGGTTCACTTTTTCTGGTAACATACCGTTAGAGCAGTTATTGCAGTTCATCGATGCTCCAGTTAGTATATAACTCGATGGTAATCACCAATAAGTCGCCATCAATCGGGAGGAAATTAAACGACAATGATCGTTTCTTTTATATAGGTTTATAATATATAAGTTATTTTACCTAATTTGCTTGAATAATTGATGATCTTCATAGATGCTTTCTGTTTTTTCGTATCTTTGAATGTCAAAGTATAGGGGAAATTATACAATTTTTATTAAATAAAATTACAAAAGTAAAATAGTAAAAATAGAGTATTAGTCCATTTTCATTTTTGCTAACTACGGAGTTTGGATATTCGTTCTTGGATATTTTATTTGGATATTTGTTCTTTAGCGCTGTTAAAAAATAGCAAAAGTCACTAAAGAACGAATATGATGTGCTTTAATAATTATGTAGATACCATATTATTTTTCAGGATTCTTTAGTTTTTCATTTCCACCAATTATTGGCGCTTTTCTTTTTTAAAAATTAAATAAGAGTTTATATAATTTAAAAATTCCGTATTTAGTCACATAGTTTATTACATAAACAGGATTTTTTATTTTTATCGGATGAAACGTGTTTAGGTGTTTATGGCATTATATTAATTAAATTCATTCATCCAACTATTCATTCATTAAAATTTGTGTATTTTGTTTATAAGTTTAAATAATTCATTCATTAAAAATTTCTTTTGCTCACAGGTGTAAAGTTTTCATTTTTTTTATCCTTATGAAGAAACCCTATCTCTATCTCACAATAAAATAAATTCCTAAATCAAAATATTTATAAAATTTATCAATAAAATGAATTAATTACTAAAAATAAACATTTAAAAAAATTTAAATTTTCTGCAAATATTATGCTTTATTTCTCATTTCTTTTAACTATATCCTGTACACTTCTTTTCCTTTGAAGATAAACATTCAACTGTTCGGCATCTAACATTCCAGACTACATAACGCATGGAATGCATACTACAGCAACTATCACACTTGACGCATACAAATGTCTAAGCGACTGACTATAATTTGCGTGTCTCGGAACAATATTAAAGGATTTTGATTCACCGAATAAGAAACAAAAGGCAATAGGGGACTGTCCTGTTGCATCTTTCAGTTTTTCATCAATAATTCTAAGAGAAATACATGATTACAATAAAACATTACAATATTTGTCCAACAGTACCGAAATACTGAATATCAATTTATAAAAAAAATTTATTCGAATTACATTAAATATCATCAAAAAAGATTAGATTTGATTAATTTTAAACAAAATTCCTTTTCTTTAGGAAAAAATTACTTTTTCAATTATAATTTTAACACCAATAAACATCTGATCAAAGCACAACATTCTCTAAACATCTGAATTTGCAACTGTAAAGGAGATGGAAGGATACTGTGGTGAGAAACGATGCATATATTTGATACATAAATGAATTCTATCCAATCTAGTGGGCATTGGAACCGTAAATAAGGCACAAATTCACACCAACTGGGATCTCAAATCCATAACGACTGAGATCCATAATGAAACAGTGTGACAAAACATGTGCACATTCGAAAACGATTGCATTAGGTGCAATCTGTAGTAATACAGATAAGGAGTTAAACATTATCCTCAATGATCTGGGTTTCCCAAATTTGACATCCGAATCAACTCTTGAAGAAAAGGAACTGGCGAAAATTTTATTTGAAAACTTATCAAATATATTATCAGAGTATACATCTGTATAATATACAGGTTAGATAGTCTAATATAAAGTAAAATGAAATTGAATTTTGAATAAAAATTGTTTATTTATTCGATACATTTATTTAAAACAGTTCTCGATTTACGTCGATGTCCACTATCATCAAATGTCTCACAATCAGAATGTTGTTCTAGTTCCCAAGTAGTCACCTATTCTAATAAAGATTCCAATTTTGATTATACTACCGAAGAGGAAAAAGAGACGTTAAGAATTCCATTTACAAGAAAAAATGAAATTGTAGATTTACATATTAAACATCCAAAATGGAGTGTAAAAACATTGCAAATATTTGGCGGTGCTAAAGAACTGAAAAATAAATTTATCCTAAGCAAATGGAAGAAAGAAGTGACAGAAGGACCAAAGAATCGAGAAAAACAAAGAGAAATTAATCGACTAGTTTATGAAGAATTTGCTCGATCTAGAAAAGAATGTAGAATTATTAGGAGATCCAATCTGCGACAAATGGCTATTCAAATAGCACAGAAATGTATATCCCGAACTCCCATTTCGTGCAAGCAAATCATGGGTCGATCTGTTTACTCGAAAAAATCGGCTGGTTACTACAAAAATCACTCGTTTAGTTTGCAGGCGCGAAATTGCGTCTTTCGAAGAATTAAACAAAGCTGCCCCGACTTATTTCGTAATGAAATGAAATCCTTGCTTCATGTATATTCTCCATCTGCAATATTTAATACTGATCAATGTGGCTTTAACTACGAAGTCACTTTCCAACGTATGTTATCGGAAAAAGGAGAAAAAACAACAGTCGGTTATGCACAATCACCGCGTAACAAGATCACCCACTCGTATACAGTGCAATATATGATAAGCTGTAATGGAAGAGTTATTGGTAATGCATTCCTTTGTTTGCAAGAACCAAATGGTGCGTTAGGCCCTATAGTTAATGAAACTTTACTGAAATTTATGCAAGTATCTTTGGCCATTAAAATAACCGACCTGAATGCCAAATTGTAATAATTCCTGAAAAGTGTACAGCACAATGTCAGCCGTTAGACACAACTGTGCATAGACAAATAAAATACAAAAGAGAATTGTAACTGCTTTAGAATTGTTATATGATCATTCTACATTGCCTAATGAGGAAAACTGGACAAGCGGAGCAGGTATCATACGTCTAAAATCAATACATCACCAAATTTCATCCGATATATTCAGACCTCTAATAATGTATTCTTGGTGGTCAGCCGGAATAGTAGATAATCGTTGCCAATTTTCTAATGTTAAGCGAGCGTGTTTTGAATTTTTATGTACAGATTCGTGTATTCATCCAAATTTCTAAATGTTATTCCTTAATAAATTCGAAATTTTAGTAAAAAATAATTTTCCGGGATGTTTTTAAATTTTACATTGTTAAACTTAAAACTTGAATAAATGAAATTTGCATTATTCTAGAAAATTTATTTTATTTTTTATTTTTTGCAGATTTCAAAAATGTTTTATCTTGTTTCATGGATAAACTTCAAAATTAACAAGATTTCATCATTTCATATAGTGATATGCTTACTACTTACATCCACTAGGTACACTTAAGTAGTAAATCCCCATTGCATAAAAAGATGTCTCAGGGCCTTAAAAATTATACTATTTTTATTACTTTAAAAACTGAGGTCTCAAAACATATAAATACATCACTGTTTCATACATGCTCTTTTCTGTATAATGACTTTGTTGTTGTTTTATAGTAAAGTATTATACTGTAATAAAGAGAGATTTTAAAAGATGTTTATTTCACGTACTGACTGACCAAGAAATGCTGATTTTGTAGATTGATTTCTCACATTGTTAAACTTAAAACTTGAATAAATGAAATTTGCATTATTCTAGAAAATTTATTTTTTATTTTTTGTTTGTTAAACTTAAAACTTGAATAAATGAAATTTGCATTATTCTAGAAAATTTATTTTATTTTTTATTTTTTGCAGATTTCAAAAATGTTTTATCTTGTTTCATGGATAAACTTCAAAATTAACAAGATTTCATCATTTCATATAGTGATATGCTTACTACTTACATCCACTAGGTACACTTAAGTAGTAAATCCCCATTGCATAAAAAGATGTCTCAGGGCCTTAAAAATTATACTATTTTTATTACTTATTTACTTTAAAAACTGAGGTCTCAAAACATATAAATACATCACTGTTTCATACATGCTCTTTTCTGTATAATGACTTTGTTGTTGTTTTATAGTAAAGTATTATACTGTAATAAAGAGAGATTTTAAAAGATGTTTATTTCACGTACTGACTGACCAAGAAATGCCGATTTTGTAGAGATTGATTTCCCACATCAGGTACAAGACATTAATATGCTGCACATTCGACTTAGTATCTCCTCTAACTTTTTTATTGTTCGACTTAAGCATTTTCAAAATACAGTGATGTACAGTTCTATGTTAAGTGTGTTCTTGAAAACAAAACATTGAATATGATAGATTTCAATGTGTCAAATTTTGAATCCAGGGCTTATTCTTTTATACAAACAAGCCGAACTGCAAGATCAATTTAGATAGTTCAATACTGTGATATAAAACGAATGAGATGGGATTTAGATAAAGATTTATTAAATTACTAGTTAGCCCCTAGTCACTACGTGCCCAAATAAACCAAAAACGAAACATTTGTTTCTTATCTGTCAAATTTGAGATTTTTCATTTATTTAGCATAACCTTGAGCTTGTTTTTTTCTCCAGACCAAACTTTGAAATTTTCTTTATATGAAATTGGCAACTAACAAACTATCGATTTACCTTTTCAGTTATTTAAATAATAATTATAATTTCTATCTTAAAATAAGAAATCATAATTTCGTTATTTAAATAATAATTATAATTTTTATCTTAAAATAAAAAATCATAATTTCTGAAATGAATAAAATATTATTTAAATTCTGAAATAAATTATTTTTAAAATGCAACATTTATGTAGCTTCGAGTTCGACACGCCGAATGCAAACTGAACTCTCGAGCTGGGGAACAGTCAACATTTTTCGATCGAAAAAAGACAGAAATTGAAGTCAAATAACAAAAAGAAGTATACAGATATAAATAGGAAGTAATCTATGTTAATCTAAAGCAAAATTTATAATGAGATTGGGATTTAGTTTTCCAGAAGACGCAATTAAAGATTCGAAGGGAGAGAAAATAGTAACGGCGACACTTCTGGAGCGGGAGTTCAGCCTAGTGTTTATTTCCCGGGAAATTGTAAGATTTTCACACTTTTTGTATTCCCAGGAATTATAGTTGATTCCTGGGAACTACCCCGCAGATACAAAAAATTATAAAATATAATTAAATATAATCCTGAAGACTGTATTTATCAAAGAATTTATTAATTGGCAATATGGAAAAGCATATGGGCGTAGTTTACTAAACAGAGTTGCACTCACATCTGATCATGGATTATATATAATTGATCTATGGTATGATACGTACTGGCAACTTGGTTGGTTTAGCTTACTTCTTTTCCTCTTATGAAATCAACATAAAATTTGCATTATTTTAAATTATATTTTATTATAATGTTAAGTAAGTAATTCAAACAGTGACTGTGAATTATCTACTTAACTTTTGGAGAAGAGACTAAGGGAAATTTGGAAGAGAAACAAATGACGTTGAACGATAAAATTAGAAAGAGATCCACTCAAAGACAAAGGTCACTTTGTTCAACCAGCCTGAGTTCTAGCTTGAGCAAGATTGTGAGGCAAGAATTACAGTTATTTGATCAACAGGAAATCAATCATCAAGTATGTATTGAACTTTACTTATTAGAATATTAAGCAGTCTTTGAATGAAGTAGTATAGTATATGCCAAATATTTCCTCAGTTCTCTGACATCTTTTCCACAAAGAATTTTTTGCATTTCTAAAGGTTGTATTATAAAAGTTAAAGCACTTTTATATATATAAAACTAAAATCTTAACTGCTGATAACAGGAATAAACATGTCAAATTTTTATCAACTGTTATTGAGTGTTATTATTTTTACGTATTATGTTATCTATATATAATAACCATTCACTTGTCCTTTTAACATTAAGGCTGAACTCACACGTATCACAGCAGAACCATACTATGATCACAAAACTGTGGTCGGTTTCTGAATGGTTGTGAATTATATTAATATAGAAATGCATAATCTATCTCAGACAGACCACTAACTGAAGTCGGTTTCAACCGCTGTAGCAACACATGGTCCGTGTGAGTTAGATTATACGTTTCTGTATTAATATAATTCACGATCATCCACAAACCAGCCAGTTTTGTGGTTGTGGTAAGGTTCTGCTATGGGTACGTGTGAGTTCAGCCTAAGACTGTCAAGCTTTTTATTACACCAAGGAGAATCTGCCTTCATGAGCCAGCTCTCTTAATCAGATAGTTCTGATGGTAGGATAAGAGGATTGTTTATTGAATCTTGGGAACAATCATCTTTAAATCCAAGAAATGGCTAGAGATGGGACAAAAACAATGTCAAATTAGAATAAAAATGTTTAAAATTTGCTATTAGTCATATCAGATGAGGCTGAAGACAACCATAGAAGAGCAAAAACATTATTGCCTGGTTATTATTTTGTTAATTTATTATATTCCTGCTTAGTATTTTTATTTCCTCATAATTAGAAAATTTGTAACCCAAAAACACGAGTGGTGAATATGTACAATAAAGTTTAATTAAATCATAATTCAACCTAACTAGGAGATTATTTTATCCGAATATTCTTAAACTATGAAATTATATCCATAGTGATTTATTTTTGAATTGGACAGTCAAATTAACAATTATTTATTAATTACACTATGGTGCCACCATTTATTGGATTAATTAATTATTCAATGCATGGAAGTGCACTTGGGTTTGGATCAATAGTAGTGCATCCATGATTTATCATCCTGACAATTGGGTCAACATATCCTGTCCCTCTGCAGCATGTTGAAGCAGATTCCGCAAGGATGGGGCACATATGCCAATTTTTGTTCCTCTAACAGTTTTTGGCACTTGGCATGTGTATGCTTTATGGAACTTCAATCATGCATGATGCTGTACACCAAACTGTATGAGCATCCTATCTCATTTGTCACTGTGTTGATGATGATTCTCCTGTTGGGCAAATCATCGTGTCAGCATGTTCCACAGACCAGACTGGTCGATTTTCATTGATGATTTTAATGCACATATTTACAAACTTCTCCACTTATTTGTGCACTGTTTGTCACAATAATGTCTGCTATGCATACACAGAAACAACAACAATTAAGTTCTTTGTGAATGTCCTTCACAGCAAATCCTTTCACCCACAAAACTGCACAACAGACCACTACTCTTCAATCTTACATTCTTCCAATACAGTGACCATGTTGTTGCATGCATGATGCCCCTGGCATTTATCATGGGAGATTTTGAATGATTCCCTTCCGTAGCTCAAGAGTTGTCCTTTTAAGTGATACAGTCAGCACATCCATATATGATGTCATCAGACCCCATGCACATTTGTAACTTACTAACTCCCCTTGTATTATATACCATATTTATAATAATCACCTTTTAAAGAGAAATTTATGTATAATTTAAACTTTACAAAAATTAATTTCTATATTTTTATTGAGTTATATACCATATTTATAATAATCACCTTTTAAAGAGAAATTTATGTATAATTTAAACTTAATAAAAATATAGAAATTAATTTTTGTAATTTGATTTCTGCAAATATTTCAACTGCATTTTTTTCAAATTAAAAAAAAAATCAAATATGGTTTTAAGAAATTAATACTTGTAATAATGTTCTCCAATAAATGATATAATAAACTTGTGGAAAAAATACAATGTGCTATTTAAACATTTACCATTATTAAAAATTTCAATAAAGTAATCCTTTAACATATTGTGTATCAATTAATAATAATAATCCCACAGGATCCTATTGCTATATATCAGAAGGAAAAAGTTTTAATAATTGACTTTGCATAAACAATATATGAAATGAAAATAATTATTGGAAGTATAAGGCAATAATGTTGCATATGACACATTTCTATATAGCTTTAAATATTTTGACAAAAAAAAAAAGTAAAATCTATGCAAACAGAGGAGATTAATAATATATAATAGAATACAGAAACCAGAGGAACCTATGATGAATTAACATGCAAGCCAAATGATACTTGTGGATTATTTAGCTTTAAATTAAACTGTGATTTTTAATATGATTTACCGGTAATTAAAAAACTGATCTAATACGATAAAGCTTCCAAATTAACCAAAATATAAACTTCCCAAGATGTAAATTTGTTTTGGTATTCTGATTAAAATGTTGAGTCATAATCACAAATATCCTAGTTTAAGTTTTATTTCAGGAAAAATTGTTAAAATTTATAGTTGAATTATTAAATACCAGATGGCCTCATCTTAGTCCAAACTTATTATTATTATTCAATAGATGATATTACATAGTCCAAATTAATAAAAATGATTAAAAATTGCAATTTAAGTAATAATCCACAGAAGGCCATTTGGCTTGCATGTTAACCTTCTGATATAGTAGAATCTGAATAGTTTAAGATTATCCTATTCACTAGGGTTGCCATCCGTCCCGATATATGGGGTACCAACTACTTGGTATACCAACATATGGTGTAACAAAATATGATGTACGAACTACTTCTGCCGCAACAAGTTCCATGTAATTGTGTTCCAAATAAAAAGTAATTATATTAAATAAATTTTTTACTTCATTTCTACACCCCCATCTCAGTGTCCCGATGAGGTCCCAGCTAGATATGGCAACCCTACATTCACCTCAACTAGGCTTTTTAGTAGTTCATTTGCATTATCATGAACTACTAAAAAGCTTGCGATTTGCTTAACCAGAAAATTTAAATTGTCCAGAATCGAACCATTCTTATAAAATTCAGATCCTCTAGATCAGAGGTCAGGAAACTTGAGATAGAAGAGCCAAGCTTGTCCCTCACAACAATTTAAAAATTATTTGAGAGCCATAAATATACTTTTACAAATAAGGAAATTTATAAAGAATATTATAACAAGTTAAAATATTAATTATATCTTTATTAAATGAAGAAAATATCACACAAAAAATTACTCTCATTGATTTTTTGTACCCAAAGAGCCACAAATGGCTTTCAAACTGCAGGTTGCTGATCCCTGCTCTAGATGATAAATGACAGCTTTATGATGCAGCCAACCTGAATTATTAACACTACAATATTTAAAATATATCTGAATATCATATGGATTTTAGTGGATATAGAATTATGATATCTGTCTTCAACTTGGAGTATTCTAAATTGATTCTGATCCCAAGATCATTTGATTTTTTTATGGGGATAATCCATCAAATCTCATCCTCCATGTACTAAATGTCTCCCACATGGTACTCCTGAAATAGATCAGCTGTTTAGTGTTTGACAAAGATGGAAAATTGTATAAAATTAATAAAACAGCTTAGTAGGGTTTGTTTTTCAATTCCCTTAAACTATTCATGATAACAGATTAATAGTTCAAAAAATAATTTTTTCCTAATGTACCTTTTTTTTTACATTATTTTTTATATTCAATTAATAATTATTATTAAAAATTTTTTAAATTATATGTTTAAATATTTATATAAATTATTCTTTTAATAAAAAAGACCAATCTCTAGTTGTTTTAGAAGAAATTGAGCTTTTAGCATTTATAATCAAATTTGAAGACTATCATTGTGATTAATTGAGGGACCACTATTCTATTATTTTTTCATTTAATAAATTAAAAACAATAAACATTGAATTAATTTATGAATTTACTATTTATAAAATTTATAATAGTTTAAATCTTTGATAGATAATTATAAACTAGCAAATTCTGCTGCTTCTAGGAATACAAGGAATCATATCTAATAATAAAATAGTGTATTTTTCTGCTTTGAGATATCTAACATTAAAATTTCTATGCTATATAATGATTTGAACCAATATTGCAAATATTATTTTCAGTTGAAAAACAAACTGGAAGTTACAGATATTAATGTGAAATACCTTTTTAAATTTGAAACTGTATGACTGAATTTTGGTGTGGATTTAGAGCTTAATAAGACAGAGGAGAAAAAACGAATTTATTTAAACAATATAGTAGCAGTTATTAAGCAGTATAATACACTTCTGATATGTTTCATATAACTACAAAAATGTTTTTGGCTTTCCAGCCATCATCAATTATACTAATCAGTTTATATAGAATGATGAATTTATTTATAAAAGTTGTTGATAAAAAATATTAGTTTGATAATTTTAAAAATATGAAGTGTTGGTTAATGTTATTAGAAGCAGTTTTATATTATTTATGAATAGCTTTAAACAAATTTGGTCATAAAATTGAAATTTCAATGAAAATCAGCTTTAAGGACAAATTTTACTGCAGTGAAGAGACTATACCACTAAGTAAACTAGTAAAAATATTACAGATCCATGATAGAAAAATTGTTTATTTCAGTTTTATCATCTAAAATAAAATTTTGTAATATTGCAATTTTACTAACTGAATTTTATGAATTCATGAATTCATATTGATGATCATACAAATGACAAATTTAGCTCTGAACAAGAAAAAGTTAAGTTTAATGGGACTAATCCTATTTCACTCAACAAATTTTCTCTTGTACTAAATGAATTTTGTTTATTCATATATCTACCAATTTTATCATCAGAATTTCAGGAATGATTCATATTTATTATATTTGAATACAGATAGTTATTGATATCCTACAGAATTTGGTTCAATTCCTTCCAGTCATAAATCAGAAATATTTTACAATTATCACTTCTGATTATCAATATTATGATACAATATAATATTGCAGTAAATTTGAACAAAAAAGTTAAAAGAACCAGACATAAAACACACACTACCAGTACAATTCATATCCATGAACCAATACTATTATGCATGTGTTCATGAATATGAATTGCATTAACCAGTCTTAAGATGATTATGATTTTAAGTTGAGGACTAACTATATTTTAAATTTTATTTATTAGATAACATTATCTGTAAAATTTAAATATATCAAAATTTAAACTTTTTACATATTTTTAACTGTTAAATGCTTAGTAGAGAAAACTGATGAGTACAACACATTGTGTTTGATCTATAGAAAAATACATTGTGATCCCAGCTATACAAATTATTTTAGATGGACTTTCAAGAAAGTCCAAATTTATCAACTTTGTAAATATAATCTTTTTATTCTTAGTAAGAATTTTTATTCTCTGAAATGATTCAAGTAGCATTCTCTCAGAACATAATTATATAAAAAACATTATATATACATAGACTGAATTATAGAGTTAGGTAAATTTAATATATAAAAATTTTTGTTCTAACAAGCTTATATTGTTTTTTATGTTTAATCTTGAGAAAGTAGATTTAAATAAAATTGGATTTAATAATGAGGTATAAGTTAAAATAGATACTTAGTTTAGCAAAACTTAAAAAATGTGAATCCTCAATATTATGAAAACATATAATAGGGGAATAGAGGAAATGATGACAAAAAATAGGTGGAAAATGGTGAAATAATTGGTGGAAAATGTAATAAAAGTAAAATAGATATACAATAATATATAACTGATGATGCAAAATATTTTGCCTCGTCATTTATTGTTAATGAACTATCTCTTCCAAGTAAGATTAAAGATACCTTTAATTCTAGTTGGAAGAGATATTTTGTTACATAAATGGGATAATCCAAATTTTGCGAAGTTTTGGATCAGTAAAGTTAATGAAAAAAGAAAAATATATTTTATCTCATGGAAAAATTTATCATTATCAGATTAAAATGAACTTTACAACTCAATAGTATTTTTGGCCTGTTTGATCCTCTGCAGTTGCTATAATACAAATTAAAATATATTATTCAAAACATCTGAGCTTCAACTGATTATTTTGGATTCAACAATCATTAGCAAACTATATTATTTTCAGAAATCATCTACAGTAACTTAAACATCAGTACATTTTGGCAAAATTCTTGATATTACCACCACAAAGATTTATATATAAAATTACGTGTTTCATTATTATTTACAAATTATTAGCTTAAAACCACAATCTTATGTTTTTTTTTTTTTTTTTTTACAAATTATTAGCTTAAAACCACAATCTTGTTTTTTTTTTTTTTTTTTCAAATTAAACTGCTATAAAATATTGAATATATCTAAATCGAGTATTGTATACTGTATTCTGTACTAACAGAGCAGTTACATGTATAGTTACATTGAGGAGTTGGCTTACTTAATTTGTAGAATTAAAAAAATTATAAATATCCTTTGTTCGATTATTTAAATTAATATATTACCAAACAGATCTTTAAACCAAATTGCTAAAAGACGAAATTCTATTTAGTTCAATATAATATCGTAAACCAATAGTTTATATTGTAACAAATCGAATGTTACCTTTAATAGTTGTTGACCAATAGAATTTGATTTGCTTAAACAGTCTTCCAATAGACACTCAGTTGACTTTACGTCATTCATCTTAGAAAATCCCTGTTGAGACACGAGCGAATTGGGGTGAAATAATAGTTTCGTAAACGGATTTTGTTTAAATAATTAGAAATATTAATCGAAAATATTGACAACAAAATAGAAATAGCGATATTTTGCATTAAAGACTTATCGTATTTTATTTTATGTTGGAAACATAGGAATTTTTCTTCGTTGTCGTGCTGATGACGTAAGCGTCATTATCATCAGAGACGACATTTTTGTTGGTTGTTAGAGAAAAGTTTCTATCCAAAAGAATCGCATCTAAATTCCAAATTTTGGGCATTAAATTAAACTAAAATATATTCAAAAGGATCATTTAACACTTGATCCCGAATATCTAATTTGTAAAATTCATTTTTGAAAACAAAATTGTCTTATTCTGTCGGAATCAAAATTACTAAATTCGTTTTGATTATAATCACGATTTCTATAATATAAATCAAAACGAACACTACTGTTTTGAGGCACGAATGATTATGAAGTTAAGTTATTAAAATTGATTAAGAATGTTTACGTTTTAATGACAAAAGTCGCAATACTATCAAGATTGTATTTTGTAAGGTACATAATAACAAGATGGCGGATGTTGGTGAGTAATGAAGTTATGCTATTTTCAGTATTATTTGGCGCTGTTAATCTTTATTTTTTTTTTCATTATTTTAGTTTAATAAGCAAATCTGGATTCCTTTCGTAATATGCCAAGTTCGGAAGAACATCGATGCCGTTCTCGTATTCACGATAAATCACCCGACAGGAATCCATCGACGTCTGGTCACGGAAAATCTAAGAGAACGCGAAATGAAAGCAGTCATAGGAAGATGAAAAAATCTGGTCACAAACCACATAAAAAGAAACATTCCAAAGAACCAGAAAGACCAATCACATCTCTGAAACCTTTGGTGGAATATGATGATGTTAGTTCGGATTCATCTATTTTTTCAGATAATCCAGAACTTTCACCTGTTCGCCACAAACCTAAATTATCACCAGACAGGAGCTTGGATACCGAGAGAGATAGAAGACGAAGGAGCAATAAACATGACCATCTTCGCTCGCCTTCTATGTCTAGGTCACGGCATTCAATGTATATACCAGGGGAAATAGAAAGAACTAGACTTTCACCCCCAGATCGAAAAGATAGAGAGAGAAGAAGGGAGAGAAATTTGAGAGATATGCCACCAACTCATTTCCATAGGAGAGAGAAGGACTATGAAAGAAATTTTATGCCTTCCTTTCGTGAACCTAATTTTGAACCAATACAACATTCCTACATTGAATTAGATTATTACGATCGGTTTGATCGCAGAGGAGATAGGGACAGTGATTGTGATAGATCTTACAGGAGGAGATCACGAACTCCTGAAGCTCCACGTGCTTATCGCAATAGATCCCCTTCTCCTCCTAGTCCACAATTTCATGTATCAAAATACAGACGTTCCCCTGATATGTGGGAAAGATCCCGAAATTTCTCAAGTCCTAGCCCTCCTTATTATAGGAAAATGTCTTGGTCTAAAAGTCGTAGTAGAAGTCGAAGTCCTGCACGACAACACAGGTATAACCTATTTTTATTTTTAAAATTTAATGTAGAAATTAATGTGATGAATGTTTGTGTCATTATTTTTTATTATTTGTATTGAAAATTTCAAATTACATATGATATTAAAATTCTTTATAATATTTTTCTTTTAATACAGAAAGTATTTCCAAAATAATTTAGTAGTTACCTTTAGATTTTAAAATTTTATTATATATAATAGACTATATGCAGCTGATTAACAAATGCAATAACATAATAACCTCCATCTGTTAATTAATAATTAAACCAGACTTTTATTATTTATCTGAAATAAAACTTGGAATTGGATTGACAAAGATTTTTAGAAAAATGTCTTAATGTTCTTGGTTTTATTTTGGGTAAAGATATTTCAGATAAATAGAAAAAGTAGCTTCATTGTAATTATTACAGGACTCCAAAAAAGATTGATTTTTGCTGAACAAATTGCAATTTTAGTACAAGTCCACAGGTAATTAATTGATAAAAAAAACTGTTTGTAATAGTGTTGAGCATTGATAAAACAATTGAAAGGTAACATCGATGTTAGAAAACATCAGTTCCAAAAACATTGATGTTATTTTTTTATTGTCAGTAACAGCTGTATCCGCATATTCTTTATTTATCTCCCAGTATTTTATCAACTGCTTTAGTTTATTAGCTAGATACTCACTACAGTCTATTTCAAGATAACCTGACAGTAAATCCACTACCATTGTGGTGGCTCTTCCGATCTCAAGATAACCTGACAGTAAATCACTACCATTGTTGTATTTCTACCAAAGGAAAATAGTCCCTATTAGTTAAATTTAATATTAATATTTTAAATTTAATATTCCTGAAAGAAATTCATTACTCTTTAATATTTTAAAATATAAAAATGATATATTATCCTAAAATTTATTGTTTTCATAAATAAAATATTGAAATATTAAATTATTAAGACGATTTAAATATACTGTATATATTTTATAATCACTTGATCAAAATTTAACAAAATATTGTTATTATAGGCCAATAGACAATGTTCTTATTTACAAATCGCGTATGAATACAGTGTTAGCTTTGGTTGTTCGGCTGTCAGGTTATCTTGAAATAGACTATAGTGTATCATTCTTCCAATGTAAAAACATCCAATGCTACATTGCATAGTTTATTTCCCTCATTTATAAAGTGGATAGTTAAGCGGCTGTCCATAAATCAGTTGTTAATAAGCAAAATTTCTGTTTGAACTGTTGTTTAACTATGCTATATTACTATATTTATCGGAAATTAGTCTTATAATCGTTGGTTGAGAAGGAATTTTGTACAAGATGCTATTGTCTTTACGAAATGTTGAAAACCTTTACAATCCAAATATTCAATGACTTATTGTCTTTACACACTATAAATATAAGAGCTTGATTTACCTTATTTTCTGTTGATTCACCTGATTTGAATTCCTCAACGCTCCTAAATGCCTCAGAAATTTTTCTTTGTTTTCCTAAGAGAAATTGTTACGATGCTGTTTCGTCAGTGTCTCAATAACATTTTTCTTCCTTCTGCAATTCTTTCCGAACAGCAAGAAATTGTGAATGTTTGCTTTCAAGATGATACCTTAAATTTGTGGTACAGGTAGGCCTCGATTTGTGTGAGTTCAAATAATGCAATATTTGATTAGTGCGACTTATAAAAATGATGCTGTTTTTCACTTACAAGTTAGTGCGAGCAAATATTCGATTAATGCAAGTTGTAAGCATAGACCAGTCTTACTAACAAAGGTCTGTCCCCTTTTCGGTTAGTAAAACTGGATGAGGAGCAGTCCAAGAACAGTCACTTGGCTTTGAAGGGGTGAAATTGTTATATTCTGCTAGTAAACAAATAGAAAACTTGTTAAAAAATTTTTATTGGTTCATTAACTTAGCTAACTAGTTCTATATGGAACTAATTTACTGATCCAATAAAGTTACAATGCTTAATTTCAAATTGATTTCACCACTCAATTCTCAGCCCAGAATTGGCTGCCTGGTGGCGCTAAATTCCGCTTTCGATTCACTATTTTGGTTTTGATTTGGCGGTTGGTTTGATAGTATGAGACACAATTCCTGGTAAGTTATTAATTTAGATGATGAACAATGATGGTATGAGACGCAATTCCTGATAAGTTATTAATTTAGATGATGAAAAACGTGAGACGCAATTCCTGATAAGTTAGATGATGAACAACAATAAAAATATGAAAATAAATATTTTTTAAACAGTTAGTATTGTGGTTATTCATTGTATGAGAATAAAAATTTTAAAACTAGTATTGTGGTTATTCATCGTGAGGTTGGCTAATGGCTTAAACAATTAGTATTGTGGTTATTCATCATGAGGTTGGCTAAAATGGCAAATTTCTTGTACAGTCAGTATTATAGTTTTTCATCGTGAGGTTGGCTAATGGCCGGAACTCAGAAAGCAAGAACCAATTACCATATTTTACATATAGTTAATACTTTAAATAGTGCGAATTTGAATAGTGCAAGAAATTCGTGGGACCCATTATTCGCACTAATTGAGGCCTACCTGTATTACCACTAGTTTTCAGTTGTTTTGAAAAATATGTGCAAGTTGCAGAATCACTTTTATTTTTTGCAAAAGTTTATCACAAAAGATTTTTGGAGGCAAACTTACTGAACTGCAAAGGTATAAATACTTTGAAATAAAAAAGAAACTGAAAGCATTTCAAATATTAATTAAATGACGATAATAAGGTATCTGACGTGACAAATATAAGCCTTAAATCATTATTGCCAGATGGATTGTTTGATTTTCCTAATTCAAAATTAAAAAAATAAATAAAATTATCATCAATTATAAGAAATTCCATTTATAAAAATATTATGTAATATTACTTAACCCAAATGTCAATTCTACTACATAAATAGAAAAAACATTGAATATCGATACCAAAACATCGATGTTCATAAAACATCGACCTCTAAACATCAGTCTAAAACATTGAAAATCGATACTAAAACATTGCTGTTTTTAAATCGATGTTCGATGTTCAAAACTAGTTAGTAATAAACATATGCAAGAACTAGATTATTGTCTGTGCTAATAATTAAATACCGGTATCCCTCCTATAACATTGTAGATAGGTTCCTAAAAAACATCATGTTGTGTAAAACCATGTTATATGTATGAGCTGGAACCAATACAAAAAGAAGAGTTACATTCCAAAACCAATTAAAAACAAATAACTTTCTTTAATTGCACATAAGAAACTTAATTTTTATTAAGAATATTAGTAACACAAAACATTAAGAAAGAAAAAAAAAATATATATAAGACCAGTGCTCGAAATAATTTTGAAAATCCAGTAGCCAAAAAAAAATTCCGATCGCCAACCCCCCCTCCTTCCCTATAAAAAATAAAAATACACTTGCATAAATTTACCGGCAAATACATTTTTCACAACACGATCGGGGAAGTACCACGTGTTATGTGAGTTGTGCATTTCACAATGATCGTGTCGAAAGTATCAGGTCGCATATATTGTACATTCAAACATTAATTTCAGGCAGTAAAATAAATACCCATCATTTCAATAAACAGCTACTAGACCATTTGCTAAAATATTTCAGAAGTTCACAAAATTCTCCACAACCACACGTAATCAGCACGAAACAATGTGAACGGCAAACGATCTTCTCTTTTCTTCTTTATCTTTCCGAGAATTCTTGAAATCAATTGAAGCACAAACGTAGGAGGTTAAAGACTAATTTATTTAGAAAACATTTTCGGCTATTCAATAACTTTCTGAAAATTACCTGCATTAATAAGTGACAATCAAAATGCACCTTGCAAATCTCTCTGGGGTATGACACTATTAAAAATCTCAATGGAATTTCAATCCCCCCTTTTATCTTACCCTCTAATTAAAGGTTCCTGAGTTTATTGGTGAAGGTCCTATGATGGGCAAAAGCCCCGTTCTCAAGTTATGGGGCTCCAAAGTTGGGGTTCGAAACCACGTTTCTTTACGATTTTCTGCAAAACTTTTATAGGTGATTACATTGATATTGAAGTCAATTCTGTACATAAAATTTTCTTGGCTAAATAAAATGCGTCCAAAAGTGCGAGAACTTTCTGTTCAATCAGATATTTATAAAAATAAGTTTCTATAAAAGTCATCATTATTATATATACTAATACTTCTGATAAAGAAAAAAGTATTTCTTGCACATTATTTAAGAAAATAGGAAGAAAATTAGTTAATATATAAATATTTTATTTATTTTTGTAGCAGATTACCATAATTCACTCACCAGAAGACAGAGTTAAATGGTTTGTTTACACAGCTATCAGTTTAGGCTTAGCAGTATCAAATTACAAAATAAATAATCTTTGTTAGTTGGAAAAATTTTTTTAGAATTGTGAAGTATTTGGTTTCTTTAATAAATCTTTGATTTGTTTTACGTTGTCTTCAAGTTCATTTTAATCTGGAAAACTACTTCCATCCTTACCCATAAGTCCACGAGTGTGCAAGGTCTAAGCCTGTCATTCCGTTTGATTAGTTAAGCCAAACTATCCTTATGGAATATTTTTATCTGGAGGCGACCATTTATAGAGCTGCCATCATCACAGGCTGACCAACACCCATGATGGGGTCAACCGGAAGATTGAAGGATGGGTTTCAATGGTCCGGATCCAGATCCCTCCTAAAATTGGAGGAGTTGACCCCCGGATCCTCCAGAATGGTAAGCCACAGCTTTACCACGCAGCCATCCGGATGATCTGTCATTCGGTCAGTCTGCGGGTTCCACAGTTTGTTCTGTGAAGTGTTTATTATCCGAACATGTGTTCATTAACCGAACATAAAAATCTTTCAAAAAAGTGTTCGTTATCCAAACTGTTCCTTAACCGATCACCCACTGTATTTGGAGTGTATGAACAATTAGCCTACTCTCCATCATTGAAAGTGATGACAAAATCGGAAAATGAATTTTTGTTTTGTAACCTGAATATGACATTAATATCCATCTACAGGCATTCTGATAAACAGGCATTATGATTTATGGTACTTGCTACAAGAATAGAATTGTTTTACTGAATTTTATTCTCCTGTCGTATACGGACTTTACATGGAATGCTTCGCTGTTTGTGCTACACTTCAATTAGATGGATTACTATTTATCTTAAGTATTCTCGTAGCACTTCTGTTCACTGTTTTCGTTGTAAGTATTTCGTTTTCCCTCTCCCGGTTTACTTCTTTGGTAAGTAAAATATTTTAATGTTTAATTAAAACTTGTTGCATCATCTGATTTTATTTGCAGCTATGCGGAAACTTCGTTGAAATTATCAAAATATCTTCAGCTGATTTACCGTTGAAAACCAAATTGAAAGTAATTTATTTCAAATTATTTCTAACATGAAACCTTTATAAATACTAACAATTAAATTTACTTTAAAGATTCTAAATTTCATGAAATGGTTTGGGAAAACTGCAAAGGGAATTAACATCGGTGGAATATTTTACGAGAAGAACGACGTCTTTTAAAAATTTTCTTTGTCCAATGCAGAAAAAATTAATAATTTGAAAAAATGCATAAAATTTTGCATATGCAAATTAGGTGCAATAATTTCCTAATTTTTTTCTTTTGGTCCTTAATCTAAAATTAAAAAATGATATCAGGACACAATATATGGACAACAAAATCCAATTTTTTCTTGCTGAAAATTAAAAAGAAAAATGTTACAGCAAAATATTGAAAACTTCATATTTCTTTGGATGTTGATAAAGAGTTAAATTAGGTAAAAGAGGAGTGGTAAAGGTTAAGGATGTATTTCCTCTTGATATATTAATAAGAATATGTCAGTGATTTCAGATTTATCCTAAAATTATGTATTCTGCATCAGTTATATTTAATTTTTTTGGCAGATTTTATTTGTTGATAATTTTTTATTAATTTATGATATTAGATATTGATGAATAAAGTCTCCCTCATAAAAATAGTACAGATTTATAAATAATTATAAATTAGTTAGGTTTCCTAAAAGATTGTGATATACAAGAAGTGAAGCTTTGAGATAATTTTTTTAGATGAATCTTAAACACTAAATCAATTTACAGTACTAATGTTCAAAAAATTATGCTACCTTTAAATGATAACTTCTTTTTTCTAGCACTTAGGTTGGATGTAAACATCTTTATTATGAGAGTCTGATAGACCAAAAACATTTCTGTGATTCTGTGACTGTACAGATACTATAATAAAGATGTTTATATCCTACCTAAGTGCTAGAAAAAAGAATCAATTTACAATTTTTATTATATTTGACCATTAGAAGTTAAAAATGCCCATCAAATTTATAGATTTTTCACATTAAATTTTACTAGGACACTATACATCATTTTAATAAACATAAAAGAACAAAAAATTAAAAAACTAGGCATAAAAAAACACACTTTCCATATAACAAACTGTTGGATTTGGGACTTAAAACCCATTGTATTGTATTGATCAATTACAAAATACAGTAATACCCAGAAGTTATGCAATAGCTGGGTCCAACGAAATACGTGTAAGTCGGGGTACAACTTTGCATATAAATGCATATAAATTTAGTTTAATTGGGACCTAGGACTAACAGAAACATCAATTTAGAAGAAAAATATTTAATAAAATTGCAGTTCTTTGTACATATTAATGCAAAATATTAAAAAATAAATGAGTTACGTAAAAATATTATTCACTTTTACTTAATTATCACACCATAATTTCAGCATTTTTTCCATCTCAGTAATAATACCATGAATCACACCAAATTATTCACTTTTACTTAATTATCACACCATAATTTCGGCATTTTTTCTCTCAATGAGTTACATAAAAAATTATTCACTTTTACTTAATTTCAGCATTTTTCCATCTCAGTAATAATACCATGATGTTTACGAATTATGCTTGAGTTCAAGGATTGAGCATTTTTCAATGTATCGAAAATTCTTTCATTATCTTCTATGATTATTCTTACTGGATACTGGTAGCTCAAACTTCTTTGCCAATTCACAAATATTCTGTTATCAAAATCCTTGATAATGTTAAGTTTACATTCCAAAGATATTTTTTTTTATTTTTCTTACTAGGTGCAGGAGAATCAGATTTACTTTGTTTGGATGACTAAAGTTTTTTTTTTTAAGGGTTTAAAAAACATATAACAAAATAATCTTAACTTTTGTCGACTGTAGAATCGTAATTGTGCACATAGAGTTTGTGTGAAACACGCACCAATGCGTATCACAGCAAAATAGCATTCAGCAGAGTTGCCAAATGAAAAAATCAAGAACTGTGTAACTCCTAGTTCGTGTAAGTCGGGGTATTACTATATATTGATTACATCACTATCGTAACTATGAATCATTATAAGTCAAGGACTACCTGTATATGAAAAGGTTGAATCCATAATTCTTTAACTTAAAAAAGGTTATTATATATCAAACATTTTACACATTTAGACATTTTTATAGCTCACAATAATCTGTCAATCTGTTAATTTCATTAGGAATATCTAAATAACAAAAGATATAAATTTATTAGACTCAAAACACGTACAAAAGTGTTAATTAGAAAAGCTTTATTCAAACAATAATAAAGCAACAATTAATTAATCAACAAACTTATTTAATCCAACTCAAATATCCAAAAATTCAATTATTTACAAGAAATAAACCTAAAATATACTTAAATTCTAATACCTCCACCACTGATACAAACTTCAAGCAATTGTAGATCTTTACAAAAACTCAATTGTCACTTAGCCAACTTCATGTTGATACCAACACCTTGCTGTGTCGTTGGATACGTAAGCTTTTATACTGAGTAGTGTACAGTCCCAAGCTTGGCTCATTTGCATAAATATGTGTAACAATATCAAATTTATTAGCTTACAGAGTAATCAATTCATGTCATCCTCTTTACAGTTTAATTATATACCAAACAAAACATTGATATGAGATCATTCTTATATTCTCATATTGGCTCAGTGGTAGAATTTATTCAGATTGGATGACATCACTAACTGAGAAAGCTCATTCGGAAGACGGATTCCCATTCCGTAACAAATGATTGCTAACTACTGAGACGGAGAATGTGGAAATAAGTTAACTCTTAAACAAAAATATAATATGTTAGTGATATTTCATATAGTGATATTTTACCATAATGTGCTGCAGAAATTGTTTTTCCTCATTGCAGTAGTGCATCAAATGCTGCAAGCTGAGGTCCATTCACTGTTTCTTGCAATGTTCAGTCAGCATGTAGGCCACCCAATAGTACCTCTGGCTTACATCCCTTAGCCATTAAAAACTGAATTATAGTTTGCATATTCTGCTTAGATGGACTTTCAATCATACTAGCCATCTTCAACATTGCGTCACATGTTTTCAAATAACGCAAGTGCACAATTTAAGAGCACTGCACATGTGCAACACATATAGCTTCACTTTAACATCCACATTCCTAAACTGAAATGTCAACTCATCACTTGGTGCATTTTGAACGGGTTTCATTTGAACATATCATATGAATATAGAAGAAAATTATGCAAAATAGTATGTTGCTGATTTATGTAAATATTTTTTAATTGTGTATTTTTTTAAAAAGTAAAAAATAGATATTTTATATTGTGTATAGAATTGTGCAGAAGGATATATAAGAAGACCAGGAAGTTATTTAGGTGAATGTGTTCTCTCCAGAGTTCCGTGTAATTGTCATGGTCATTCAAGTCAATGTGAACCTTCTACAGGAGAATGCATAGTAATATAAACAATTTTATTTATATTTATATTGCATATATATTTTTTAACTTTATAATAATTTATTAATTGCTAATTTTTAGAATTGTAACCATAATACTGAAGGTAGACAATGTGAAAGATGTAAACGTGGTTTTTATGGAGATGCAAGAAGAGGAACTGCTGATGATTGCCAACCATGTCCTTGTCCTTTGATTACTCCTTCAAATCAGTAAGTAGTTAAAAAAATAATCATTATATATTATATATAAGCTTTAAAGAAACATTCCAAACATCAATTACTTTACATGCAGTCTGAGGAATTCATGGATGGAAGGATTTCCATCAGAATGGTAAAACTGAAAGAAATTTATAAATAATTTATTATATATAT